>CM042068.1:12094116-12357757 GCA_023512825.1 Liposcelis brunnea | reverse complement strand
CACAAAAGTTTAATCCCAATAATTTTTTTTCCAAACTATGTTTTTATTTAAATTAAACTTGAAAGCAAAATTTTATAAAAAAAATGTTTTCAATCAAAACAATTTTTTTTTTTAAAAAATCCCTCATCATTCTTTTTAGTCGAACGAATTCCCTGGTCATTTTTTTTATTAGAACAAATTCCCTGGTAATTTTTCCTAGTCGAACAAATTCCCTGATTTTGATAGTCGAGTAAGTTGCTTCAAGATTTAATAAAGAGTCGAGCAAGTTGTCTCAGGATTTTGATAGTCGAGTAAGTTGCTTCAAGATTTAATAAGTAGTCGAGCAAGTTGTCTCAGGATTTTGATAGTCGAGTAAGTTGTTTCAGGATTTTAATAGTCAAGCAAGCTGTTTCAAAATTTTAATAAGTAGTCGAGCAAGTTGTTTCAAGATTTTGATAATCGAGCAAGTTGTTTCAAGATTTAATAAGTAGTCGAGCAAGTTGTTTCAGGATTTTGATAGTCGAGTAAGTTGTTTCAGGATTTTAATAGTCAAGCAAGCTGTTTCAAAATTTTGATAAGTAGTCGAGCAAGTTGTTTCAAGATTTTGATAGTCCAACAAGTTGTTTCAAGATTTTGATAAGTAGTCGAGCAAGTTGTTTCAGGATTTTGATAATAGGACAAGTGGTTTCAAGATTTTGATAGTCCAACAAGTTGTTTCAAGATTTTGATAATCGAGCAAGTTGTTTCAAGATTTAATAAGTAGTCGAGCAAGTTGTTTCAGGATTTTGATAGTCAAGCTAGTTGTGTCAGAATTTTGATAGTCGAGCAAGCTGTTTCAAAATTTTAACAAATAGTCAAGCCAGTTGTTTCAGGATTTTGATAGTCGAACAAGTGGTTTTACTGGAAACTGAATCATGAATCATATTTACCTGGACATGAATCAGATCAGAGTTCCGACTGACTGATGGCTTCTTGGGTTGGCTTTGGCTACCCCTTCAGGTAAGGTAATCTTGTAGCCTGCGAAGTTCATAGGTTAGAACTTTCTCTTTTGATGGCTTCGATGTCCTTTCATCTGCAAGTTCAACAGAAAAACATTAGTAACGTTATTAAAAAAATTTACAAATAGAGAGTAAGCAAGATGTAGGTAACTAAAAACTTAAAGTCCCTTTCAGGATTACAAATCAAAAAGACGATAAATAACAAAATAAACCGGGAAAAAAACAACGGTAATATAATAAAAAGAAACCAAAAAATTGATAGTCCTTTTTTAAAACGATAATTCATCTGATAATCAAGTCAATTTTCAGTTAGGACTATTTAATAATTGAAAATGATATGAACTACTAAAAATACTCGAGTTTAATTGGAAAGAAACGATTCAAGCAGCAGAAAAGCCCAAAAAAAAAATTCGAAATAAAAAATTTAGATACCTAAAGTCATCAAATTTTTTTTCTGCTAAATCGTAGGAGCTTTAAAATAAAATAAGAATTATTTTTGTTTGTTTTTGCCCTTTGCATCTTCAGTATTGACAAATTAAAAAGCAGCATACATACCTTGCCGTTTAAATGGATGTTTGTCCTAACTCCGACATGGCGATCAACTAACATCGGTGACATAATCGGTTGCTTCTGCTTTGAATATCATTGTTTTTGCCCTTCAAGATTATGATGTTCGTTCAATAAGGTCAACAACACACCATTGACTGCAAAAAAAGAATAAAAAATTTATCACAACTAAAATTTTTACAGAAAAAATCGACAGTTATTTAGCCAAGCAGCAATTAATTTTTTCGGCTTTGGGTCAATACGAAAAATTTGAAACTCCAATAAAAAAAATGCAAGGAAAAGAACCACCGCGAAAAAGATTTGAAAATTGCAGGTAAAAATACAAAATCCGATTGAACAAAAACAAACTGGCCACCTACATCATTGTGTTTCGAGTTAATAATCATCCCAAAAAATGTAGACAAAAAATTATAATTGATGAACATTTCTTTAATCTTAAAATTTTTCAACAAAGCCAATTTTTTTTTTTGAAAAAAAAAATCTCCATTTAAATATTTATTTTGATAATAAATTATATATTTACCCGATTTTCATATTCGATATCAAAACTAATAACCTTGGCTAAATAGATAAATAAAAATGTTTTAACGTAATGAAAACGTTTGCGACTCAACCGAATTTAAATGACGAGTGAGAACTGCCTGACCTTGACAACGGGTGAAATAGTGATGTCATTTACCAAACGAGGGGTGACCGTATTTTCATTACCAAAAAAAAAAAAAACTGATGCAATTATTAAATCAATGTTAAATAGCATTTGAAAGTCATAAAATAATTTTTGCAGGAATTTTGGAAAAAAAAATCATTCGAAACAGATTTCTCTTGATTAACGAAAAAATGAGCAAACAAAAAAGGACACGAGTAATCCCAAAGAAAAAAAATAACTTCAAATCTGACCGGCCTTTAAATTACACTTGAACTCGATCCTCAGCAAGAAAAAAAATTGCCTGCTCCTGATAAATTAAAATTCCTTTTTAATTTTTTGCATTAAAAAAAAAATAGAGGTATTCGAATAAAAAAAAACGAAGTTTGGATAAAAATTATTTCCCAACCAATTAATAAAAATATTAAAATCGAATTTTTACCTAATTAATATCCACTAAAAACTTTCCATTAAATCACTTAAATTTTTAAAATAATTTTTTCTCCCTACGAAAACGTTCGCGTCTGCACATGACCAAAATTGAAACTGCACTGAGAAGATGGAAGGGGTTGTTCACTGTCCTTGAGAATGATTTCGCGCGCAAAATAATGACATACTGAGGGGGACCAAATTTTTTTTTTCTTTAGTTACCAAAAAATTCCTGTAAGAAGACTGGACATTGTATTTGAAAATAGAATAACGAATTTAATTAAAATGAAAAAAGATCGAAATTTTTATTCTCAATGCTAAAAAAATTTTCAACACGGCCGATTTTTTTCTTACCCGAAATAAATTACCTGCATAATAAAAAAATACTTGCTTTTACAACGATTAAAAATGAATCTAATGAAAACGTTATGTAAAAGAAACGGAATTTAAATCACCTGCGAAGGGATTTAAGTACACGAGTACCAGAGGCTGTCTTTGATCATGATTTTGGAGGGAAAAATCGACACGGCATTTATTAAACGAAGGGATGAGATTTTTTTCTTGTGATTTGAAAAAGTGACGAATTAAAAATCAACAAATCGAACTAGGCTAACGCTGATCTACCCCTTTCCAAGAAAAAAAAAAATTATTTGCTTTCACAACGATTAAAAATGAATCTAAATTTCAAATTCAACGATGAAAAAATGGGGAGAAAAAATGCAACGACATAAGTAGAGTTTGGCTAGAAAAAAAAATTTTTTCCCTGATAATTAAGACCTTAAAAAGAATTATTTTAATTGAATTCTCACCTAATTAAAACTTTCACTGCATAAAATCAAACTTTGCTAATCTCCAAAAATTAAAAAAAAAAAAAAATCACCAAGATAAAATTTTTTTATGCGCACAGGAGAAGACTTGAAACTCAACTGAAAAGGGTGCGCATCGAGGACTGTCTTTGAGCAAATTTCCCGCGTAAAATAATGACGTCACATGCAAACGAGGGAGGGGGTTGAAATTATTTCATTAAAATTATTTGCCAACATTCAACTTCAAATTTAAAAAAAAAAAAATTTATCATCGAGATTGACGGATAATTAATAAGATAAAAAATCTATCAAAGGTTTTTAATTGCGAGTATTAACCTGAATCGAAAGAGCTATTTATCTCCTCATCTTTGTTTCTCCCAAACCTTATCGATTGCTTTTTTTTTTTGCTAAAATAATTGAACAAAAAGAGCAATCAGAAATAAAAATGAAATCGTTTCCAGAAAACCGATTATGATTGAAAACTGAATTAAAAATGAGCTAACAAAACATCCTGAATCTTTAAATTGGGTTGCATGATATGGAAAAAAAATCAAAAGGCCTAAATTATTTTTTTTAAATCCTATTCGACTTGTCAGAGTTTTTTCTCGAAATTAGAATTTAAAATTTAAATTATTTCTTACCCATTTAATAACCACACACACTCACAATTTATAATTAATTAACTAAAAACTTCCAAAAAAATTTTTTTCCCTTAACGTTGAATAATCGTCCGTACGGTACCAGATTTAAAATCCTAATGGACGACCCCGACCGTCCTTGATCAAATTGGCGGGTAAATGATGACGTCACCTAAGCCATAGCGGGATGAGAAAATCTTAAACGCATTTGAATATTTAAAAAATATTTCCTTAACAAAACCAAGCAAGATTAAAAAATAATTAAAAATCTGATAATTTAAATATTTCAGCCCTTACTTACTCTCAAAAACATAAAAAACCCGAATTTAATTCTACAAAACTCAACATGGCCGAATTTTTTCCGAAAGGATTTTCAGCGGAAGCTAATGTTTCGTCCTTAACATGTTTTTTAAACACTAAATTAATTTCTACCTGATTCTCTTATTCACTAAAAACACAAAAATACTTTTTCGTATTAAGGAGACTATTTAAAAATAAAATTTTTTCCCTAAAACGACAGAATTTTAATTTTACTTTTTTTCGCACGTGTGTCTGCCAATCCTGCCGAGGTACTTTAATGGCTGTGATAATGACGTCAGCAGTCTTTTAGAAAACAACAAAAATTTTTTTTTACATTTTTTATTTTTACATTTTCTCATTTTTTGCTTCTATGGGAATTAAACGATACTTTCTAGTTTCGATCATAAACAAACTTGAAAATTAAATAGGATATGATATGGACCTTTCCCATAAACACCATTGTTTTAATGCCTAAAATCAAATCCAGAATTCTCAAGACTACGAACAAGGAAAAATGATCGAGATTCTGTAAAACTTTAGAATTCCTAAAAAAACACATGGAAGCCACTTATTATCATTAACCGGAGCTGTGACCCTATGAACCCTTCAAGCCTTATTGTTGCAATGAAATCGGTACACTGTATCTCTTTTGCAAGAAGATCAAGCCCCAAGGTAGTGTGAACAATAAGGACCTTTCAAAACTTGATGCACCGCAGTTAGTACAATAATATTCAAAAGCAAATATTTACAAAATTTTCAAATATTAAAATGAAATATTTGTTGAACGCACTAAATAATCGAAGACTGATATAAGAACCCAAACCAGGAAACCAAACCAACATTTCATCAGAACACATTTTTGGCAAAGGCCCTTCTAACCTTGCATTGGAGTGTGACAAACCGTAAATAATGGCAAAACAAATTAACAAGACAAGTTTCAAAGCAAAAACAATTAATGGGAATAAAATAAAATAGCTATGCTGCTGTCCACTGGTTCAATATTGTTCTGGCATTTTAGATCCACAAACAAAAAACCATAAAAAAAAATGATGGTCCTAAAAGTTGGGCATGAGGTTTGAAAACAAGTAAATAAATAAAGCGTCTTACCTTGTATTGATTCCATCACTTGCAGTTTCCATTTTGCTTCTCTATCTCCATCCTCTTTTCCATTATCCTTGGTCTCATTGCTTTTTGGGTCACAAACTCAGATTATCTGAGGTCACAAAGGATTGAACTTTCATTTTGTGAATTATGCTTGCCAATCCAAATATCTGAAAAGAAACAAAATCACACTTACAACAACAAACAAACAACATGCTACTATTAATGCTTTCCATATTATTTTTCAAAATGGTGGAACTGATTAATTACAAGGATTTCACTTATTAAAGAAAAAATGTGTTTAATTTTAATTAGAGAAGCAAAAGTTTGAATGATTGGGAAAAAAAATTAGAATTTTAATTTTATTTGTCTTTCAAGCCGCTGATTAAAATTGATCGAAGGTTTTCACCAAGCTATTGGTAACTAAATGCCAAACTGACTTATCAACTTAAAAAACAAATTAATTTATTCATGAGACTTTCAGGTACTATGCTAACTTAATAGGACAATCTATCATCTAAATAAATTGAGAAAAGGGGGGTAGGAATCCCAAAAATTTTCAAGCATCATAGGACGCAGTAAACATTTCCTCAGATCTTACCGCAGCAATTTTTGAAAAACAATCACCACATGATGAAGACTCAACTAGCCTAAATGTTGCAAAGGCAGAACCATTGAAATGCAAATCTATGACCTCAATGTATGATAAATAAATATTTCTCTGGTTGGTGCAATGAAACATTACAATGCTTCTGCCTTTGCAACGTTGAAACTACTGAAGTCTTTAAAAAAAAAAAAGATGCGTTAAATTTAACCAAAATTTGACGGTCCCAGAGCACAATCGGCAGGGAAGATTGAGAATCAGCAATTGCAAAATTAATAGGTAAATTACCTGACACATGCCTGATGCCATTTTAATCCTCTTTAATCCTTGTCGAAATCAAATCAATAATTATACGGTCACAAAGGTTTCTAGATGATGTTTTTAATAAAAGTCTGCATTAAAATTTAAAAAAAAATGAAAATGTAACTGTAAAATCACAAAACAAAACAGGAGTTAAAATGACCGTGTGAGTGACCGCCGCCATGATGCACAGCCTTCTACAAAAATGTCTTCCTTCCTCCAAAGAGAAAAAAAAACAGTGCTGCCAACATAAGCAACCGAAAACGAGGGAAAATGATCAATTTAAATTTCTTGTCAAGAAATGATAATTATTTTCACCTTGTAATTGTTCAAGATGTTAATTGCTATACGAATAGGACCCAATAAAGGCTCAGACATCAAAAATTTTGAAGCCAATTCTGGTTGTATGTTACCTTCACATAAAACACAGAATGTCATGGTCGACCAGTGGAATTAAACATGATTAATTAAAGAGGGAATGTTACTAAAGGTAAAAGGTTAGAATTTTAAAAATATCAAAACGGTTAAAAAGAATTCCCATTTATTAACGAAAATCAATCTTAATTCCTGAATTTTTTAAACAGTGGATGCTTTATATTTGATGTAGACTGCTTTTTATATTCTAAATAGACAGCATCATCAGCACCTGAAATTGAGCTCATATTTCCAACACGACGATGAGCTGTAAAACCCGGTTTGCCTCCTTCCCCTGGAATCCTTTCTTCCTCTGCATCTGTTTCATTAGCAGCTAGTACTTGTTGTAATAACTGACCTTGTTCATCTCTTGTTTTATAAAATAAATCAGGCTCTTCATCCATACCAGCTAGCTGAGTAATCACTTTGTAACTGTAGCCTATTTTTAAAAAAAATAAAAAATGGTAACATTCTTTTATTTAAAAATCTGAAAACACAGAAAATAAAAAATGTTTACCTTGATTGACTAAAAATCTTTGCCTCTTCCTTGAATAACTCATTTCTAAAGTATCCTGAGAAACTAACGTATAAAAGAAAGCGTTATATTCTTCAGCAATAGCACCTTTTTTAGCTCGAAGAATTCTTCCAAGCCTTTGAGCCTCTTGACGACGAGAACCCCCATGGGAAGAAATTTGGATTAAGACAGAAGCGTCAGGAAGATCAAAACTTGTATCGGCAACTTTACTGACAAATATCGTGTTGATTTTCGGATTAATTTTAAAATTTTGAAGAATTTGAATTCGTTCTTGTTGAGAAGTAGGCCCGTAAATAAAAGGCTTATTCATTTTAATCGCGTAATGTTTTAAGGCAAATACATTATCTGAAAATACGATGGTTTTGTCTCCTCTTCGTTCGTGGTAACGAATTAAGTACTGGCAAGCTCGGAATTTGTTAGGATTCATCACATAAAGAAGCTGGAAATAATTAATTGACGGTTAGAATTGGAAATGGATTTTGTTGCTTGAAAATAATTAAAGCTTTTTACCAATTTTTTGCTTGTCCTACAAATTAAGTACTCTCTGTAGAATTCAGGAGTCATGGGGCACCAAACTTCAGCGCATTGAACTCTAGCTATGAATCCTCTCTTCTGCAATTCCAACCAATTAGCTTCATATAATTTTGGTCCGATCAAGAAATTTAAATCTGCTATTTTGTCATCTTCTCGAAGCAATGTAGCTGTTAAACCTAATTTACAATGTGATTGGACTAATGTTAAGACACGACGGAACATTTTAGCAGGAATAGTGTGTACCTAAAAAAAATTCATTTATAAAAACAAATCCAACACAATTGGTATATTAGATTCAAAATTCAGTTATGACTAAAATTATAAAATCTGACTTACTTCATCTAAAACCATGATCCCCCATTCTTGATCCTGTAGCCACTTCATTGTCTCTGAAGCTTCCCACGATCTTTTCTGAGTATGTGTAATCATTGAATAAGTCGTAATTAAAATAGCACAACCCATTGGTTTATCTTTGGCATCGGACGTAAATCTACAAATAATACTATCATCTGCAGTTGACCACATTTTAAATTGCTGCTTCCATTGTTCTACTGAAACTCCTGAATTACACAACACTAAAGCTCTTTTCCTCACTGTACAACATGCTGTAACTCCTACTAAACTTTTTCCAGCTCCACAAGGAAGAACAATTACTCCCGACCTTGCTCTTCCATTTCCAAACATTTTCCTTAAACTCTTTTCCTGATATGGACGTAATATTGCAGAAGGTTTCAAATCAATATTGATATCAGGATTAACAGTATCATTCCTAAAATCATATTCAGCTAATAATGGATATTCCAACTGTATACACCTTTTTTGTAACACTTCTATTTTTTCTTGATCAACTTCAAATGAAACAGTATTTGATGTTGTTTCCTCTTCATCTTCTTCCTCCTCCCTATCAATTTTATCATAAAATGTAGTTATGTCTTCTGGCACTTCTTCAGTCTTTTCATCTGGATTAGTTTGGTTCCCATTTGGTTTATCTTTACTTGTAACAGGTTTATTTCCAAACACAGGAACATTTTTTTTATCAATAGTCCCAGCTATGAAACCTTCTTGAGTAACATTCTCATTCTCCAACGTCCTTTTCAATCTACATTCTTGAACCACTGGATCTTTTAATAATTTCTGTAACACTTCAGGAAATGGACTTTCTACAAAATATCTATTATGCTTTAGCACCAATTTCACTTTTCCATATGATAATGTACATAACGTAATGAACTCTTTAATTCCTTCAGGTAAAGAACACTTTGACAACCGCGTTAAATATTCAATGATGTCATGTGTTTGTAATCCAACTGATACAGCAGCGTATAATGAATAAGCTGTCAATTTATACTCGTGAATATGTTCAGGACGACATACTGGTTCAGCTATTGCAATTAGAAAATCATGAGCATGTTTATAAACAGGTGAAAAACTTTCCAAGAAGATGTGTCCATTTGGAAGCACCCACAATGGTCTTGACAAATTATCGGGCTTTAATTCCATTTGAGATTTATAATCCTTAGCACCGTATTCATCTTCTAAATATTGCTCTTCTTTTTCAGCGTCTTTAGTTGCTGCTTCGGGTACTCCATCAGTTTCCGGGACATCAGCAAAATCATCTTGGTATTCATCATCTTCTTCTTTCCTTTTTCGTTTCGTTTTTTTATCGGAGCGATCTCCTTTTGATTTCTTCGGCCCAGGCATTTTAAACGTTTAAAAACACTACACTACTATTATAAATTGAAATTTTTACATCTGTTTTTCATTGTTTAAAAAATATGGTGCAATTTCCTGACGGTTAAAGTAAAGTGTTTTTCAGTTCGCCATCTTTGAATTACCATTGTCGGCAGTCGGCATTCCTTTGGAAAAAAACCATTTTAATTTTATTTTAGAACGTACTTTGCTTTCTGCTTCGTGAAAACATGGCGCCGTATTTATCAAGTTATTTTTCAAAGTTTGTAACGTTTTTAGGAAATATTCCACATTTTAAATGGAATTATAATTTATATACGAATCATGGTCTTCTTAATATTAATTCGGTTTTAGATAATTGTATCTTGCCTCGATATTTAGTAAGGTTTTGTTCCAAAACGTTTTATTATGACTTCCCAAGTAAGGCAACGACTTAATGTTTTGAAATGTTTTAGGGGACTAACCAGCTTCTGTGTTCACAAAAAAAATTCGAACCGATAGGGAGAAAAGGCATAGAAAGGCATGATGGGACTATGGTTAAAGTGAAAACTAAAGTCATACCCCAAATCACATTATTAGATGAAAATGGTTCAATATCAGTGGTTACAATGGAATCAGCAAGAAAGTTAGCTGAACGAAGGAACTTAAAATTAGTGAATGTTACTCATACACAAGAAAATAAATCAGACAGACCTGTTTATCAACTACAGACAGGTGCTGAAGGTTTTTTAAGGAGGGATGATACAACCAAGGGGAAGACAAGAAAATTATTAATGATTAATTCAAGCATTGCCGAACATGATCTTAACACAAAAATTAAGATAATACATAGGAGTGTTGTTAAAGATCATGAAATGAGAGTAATTTTGACTGATGATGATAGGAGAAATAATTTAGTATGTGATTTGAATTCTGAAAAAAATTGAGAGTGCTTTTTGTTATTATTAATATTTTTTTATTTTTCTAGGACAACGTTTATAATTACATGGAAAGTAATTTAAAAGATGTGTGCAGATTTACAAATAAAAATATAGTAGGGAATAAATTAACTTTTCATGCTGAGCCATTAAAAGTGAAAAGTTCTTCAAAGGAGAATAAGAGTAATGCAGCTCAGAAAAAGGAGGCAAAGAGTGAAGTAGCTGATAAGATGAAAATAAAAGAGGAAGGAAAGTCCTAGCTTTGAATGAGGTTTTTAATTTGATTGGAATTTGACTTGAGGTATGTGGCTTGTAAAGTTACGAAGACTTAGAGGATTAACTAATTTTAAGTATTTTTAAATAATTTTAAGTTGACTCGTGTTAATTTTGAATATAACAAAATGAACATTCATTCTAATTATTGTGGCCGAACGGGGTTTATATGTCAGATTGCTATTCTCCGCCTGTCCTTCACTATAAGACCTAGTAACGGTTTAAAGTTTCAATAATATGGACGGCCTGACAATTCAAAGTTTACAGCCTTTTTTTGGCTGATTGCAATGGTGAAACCACCGGGCGATGGGGGCGCCACTTCCCTACGCCAAAAAAATTTACCAAAAAGGAAATATGTCTTCACAAAAAAAGCCAATATAACTTCTACAAAATTCCTATATTAGAAACAGTTTTTATACACAAACCATTTCATTCTACTTACAATAAATATAATATAAATTACTGTATATATAATCAATATCAAGTATAAAAAAAAACTGAAGACTTAAGATTTTCAACAAACCATACAAAAATTTTTCACCGAAAAAGTCTTCCAAAAATTTTGAGACAACTAAAATTTGCACGGTAACAAATTACATGGTAAAGTTTCGATCCTGTGTTTACATGGGCGACCTAAAGGACCGGGGCTGATAATAATATTCCTCGACCTTTGCCTAACTGCATTTAAACCGCATGTAGCTGAACACGGAGTCCATTCCGACCATTGTGATAAAATGCAGTCTCTTGCCTCCCCTTCATATTGCGGCTCATACGAATCTTGCCCGTTTTGGTGATTTTCGTTTGAATCTCGGGACGGTATCGTCGTGTCTGAAATATAAATCTTTTTTTTTTAAAAAAATTGAGTGGTGGTGGTGAATTTTTTTTTTTAAATTTCTTACCGCATTTTCGTATTTTACACTTCTTTCGTTTAAATAATTTTTTCGGGCATGGTTTCCCACCATTTAGAGGATTTACTATTATATGACGTGTTCTTTCCTTGTATCCCTTACCGCATGTCGCGCTGCATTCTGACCAAGGAGACCAAGGAGTTGTTTTACAATCGATTTCGTCTCCGAAGGGGGTTTCGAATGTTACTGGGGAGAATGCGGTCGACTAAAAACGTTAATTATTAGGGATTAGTACATTAGCCACATTGTGCCTGATAAGCCTTTGAAGAAATCTATTCTAAAAAATGGCTAAAAACGGATTTTTAAAATCCGAATAATTTCTTCTGCTGCCATCACAAAAAAAATACTACTCACGGGTAAGCCGTAGCTGACATTTTGGGATCCTATAATTTGATTCCCAGGGACAAATCCCCCAAACTGACGGCCCGGTTCTTTCGATGGATCTGAAAAATTAAAGAAGAAAACAGGGGGGAAGAAAAATTAATTACTCAAATAGAAAGAATGTTGATTTCCACACGGTATGATGCCTTTTGGAAAAAATGTTTGTGTTGTAAAAAACCTTACCACAAGTGGGATCAATTATCTTTCCCGTTTCATCTTGAACAGGCAAATGATAAGTTAAAATTCCCGATAGCCGAACACCGTATTCTAATAGTTTGGCTGTCCTGTTTTTTTTCAAATCCTCTTATATCGTTTTAGTAAGCATGTTTAGAAATATAATCGGTTAAAAATTACGTTAGAAAACTAAAGAGAAAACCAAGATTTTTTTCCCCTAACTTTTTTTTTTGAAAAAAAAATCTGCCGAGAAATTTAAAAGATTAAAATTCACCTTTGAGACGATTGCAAAGATTCTCACAGTCTTCCTTATTAGCAAAATTATTCCTGTTCCCGTCACATCCAGTATGTATAAACGGCTCACATTTTTCACTTGTTGTGTCAAAATAGAACCTTTCAATTGTCGCTTTACAAAAGCCGGGCTGCATCGGCAAAATACAGATTTCTGAAAAGGAATAAAAGATTTTTATTTTTCCTACAATTTTTTAGTGCAGACAAGAGACGTCTCCTATACAGTTAAGTGGTCTTTTGGCCTTGAAAAACTTTCATTTTTAAAACTACTTATCCAAAACAACTTTTAAATTTTTTCTTAACAAAAAATTTTAACCAAGCTTTTCTTTTAATTAAAAAATTACTCAGGGTCAAAGAAATTTTTTTTACAGATTTTATCGAAAAAATTTTGGAGTTTATTTAATTTTTTATCTGGGTTAAGAATTTTTTGTATTTATTTTTTTACTCAAAGTTTTTTTAAATTTCTTTTTTGGTCAAGAAAATTCTGGAATTTTTTTCCAAAATAATTAATTTTTTGTTTCGTTCATAAATTAATTTTATTTTTTTTGCTGGTTTCCCAAAATTATTTGTATTAAATTTTTCTGAGATTTTTCAAGTTTTAAAAAAAAGGCTTCTGTAAAATTTCTTGACTAAAATTTTAAGAATTTTCCTTTGTCAGAACGGTTTTTTACGCCAAAAATTTCTTCTTGCGATTTCAAAAATTTTCCAATAATATGTTTTGTTAAATTACAACGAAAGATCCTTTTCATTTTATTCCCTACTAAAAGTTCAAAAATATTTTAATAAAAACCTTGTGCTTCTTTTATTAAATCGTCACAATCCATTTCTTGGCATTCACTTTCTTGCTGCGTTTCTACACCCTCGCAAGTATCATAACCATCTCCGTTGAAATAATCTTTTCCAAAACTTCCTTTCGTTCTTGTACGAGTTCTTACTCCAGGTCCGCACGTTGCCGAACAAGGACTCCATTCAGACCAGTCACTCATTTGGCAATCCTCGGGGATTTCCTAAAAATAAATTTATCGCATTTGAAATTATAAAATTCAAGAGATAAAAGAAATCCATTAATTTTGAAAAAAACTTACATCTTCCTCATCAGCCTCACATTCATCATAACATTGCGCTGTTTGATCTAAAGCCGGAGCTCCAGCGAGGATCGAACATCTTTTTCTAGAAGCACGTGATTTATATTTTCTAGTTCTTACTCTTTCGCATTTATCATTACACGGTGACCAATCTGACCATTCCGTTAATTGGCAAGATGGATCATCGTCCCAAGTTTCTCTGTTCTCGTTCGACAATCCGTAATGGTAATATCCTTCCCTATTAAGATACAAAATTAATAATTAAAGCACAGAAATTGGATTCATCATTCAATTAATAGATACCTGCAAACTTTCTGCTTGCCATAACAAATCGTTTTGGATGTTAGTTTTTGCGTGCAAGATTTCCCTTCAGCAAGCATTTGATCGACGTATTGCCTCTGCCTATACCTGACACCTCTTCCGCATGTAACTGAACAAGGTTCCCAGTCCGACCATTCCGTCACAGCGCAATCTATCAGGCAGGAAAATCTTAATTAGTTGGTTAGATAAAATAATAATAAAAAATTCTTCAACTTATTTAAATTTTAAAATTTAAAATTTAAAATAAGTCTTTGATTGATTGATAACTTTTTTTAAAAAAGTATTTTTACCGCTTTGATGAATTTCTTCTTCGTCCGTTGAAATCGAATCATCCGTGCAGCTTTTTTCGTACAATCGTTGCCTGGTTAAATACAATCTTGCGAACGGTTTCATTTCCGCTCCTGTTGGATCGTAAAAAGGATTCGATTCATCCCTCGGATATCTTGAAGTGATTTGTCTAATTGGCTCTTGAGGTTCCGTCGGATTGTCTGGTGATATGTACGTGGTGCCGCTATCAGTTCCAGCGTCCCACGGGAACAAATTAAGAACTTTAAATTCTACCCAAGAACAGTTTTTAAGGCACAGTTCTAAGCCTGATACTCCGACTATCCAGTCTGGCGATGGATCTACAGAAAAAGTATCTTTGTTAAAACAATTTTCTTCGGCAAAAGTTGAATACACAGCTCGCTTACCAATCATCGATACTATCGACATCAAATGATGCTTTTTATCAACCCTGAAAACCGCAAAAGTTTTCCCAGTCACATTTGGATAAGAAATCCCTCTCGCTTTGATAATCGTTCTGATATGTTCGCTCTCGCTTTTTAATTCGCTTTCCAGCATTCTCGTTGATCCCGTTTCAGCGACCTGCCGTAATCCTTCGCTAGCTGTCGTTCCATATTCCCAAAATCTGAAAATCAACATATAAAACATTTTATGAGGTTTAAAAATGTTTCAACTTAAGGATCTAGTTTTTTTTAACGAACCTGTATTCGCTCGAATGAGAAGCGCCGATTATATCCGAAAATCTAGTTAACCATCCGTTTGAGGGGAAATCTTTAGGATGAGTATGCCTCGACCATAATCCTTCAAATGTAACTTCGTATTTAGCTTCATCGCATGCGCAGCATCTGTCAAGAACTTCGGGTTGTTCGTTGATGTTTTCATGCACGTCCTCGCATAATGTGAGACTGAGCGGGCCGTCATCTTGATACCAGACTGATCTGTCTTCGACTACTGTAGCTCTGTAAAATATTAGGAATTTAGTTTTGGCCAATAGGGGAAACATGGGAGCCTGGATTAAAAGAGCCGTAAACTGTCGGTCATTAAGTAAGTTTCTGTTATGCTTCTTAGTCTGCCTGTCCTTGGTAGTGGCGTTCATAGACAGAGATGCTGAGAGCACCTTCAGTTTGCTAGAAACTTGGTGTTTGCTTTTCTTAATTCGAAAACTTACTTAAAAGTCACGCATTTATTCCCAGCAGGAGGTGCCTGCCAAAAAACCTGAATCTCAGATTTATAAATACTTGAAGTTTGAGTCACCGCATTCGGGCACACTTCACTTATTTGAGACAGGGCGTCCCCTGACACCAATTGAAACGCTCCTACATCCCGATAGTTAGTATCCCTCTCCGCGCCGTATTCCGGATCCGCAGGGTGAACTGTTAAGAAGAATCCAGTGAATTTATGAGGTATTTGATTCTGGCGAAGACCCTCTAGCTTAACTACAAAAAAAAAACAGAAAAAGAATTAATTCAACGAAACTTTTAACAATAAAATTGCAGTTAAAAGTCATTAAAAGATCGGGATAAGACTGAAAAAAAATCGGGAGACAATTCAAAGAAAACTTCTCATGAAAAAAAAAACTGTAATTAAGTTGGGGAAAGTGCTTTGGGTGGCAAAAGTTGGGAAAAGTATCGCTTTTCCGGATGAAGCGTAATATCAAGTTTACAAGGCTCTAAATTTCTTAAACTGTGTATAAGGATCTTGATTTGAACTTGGGGTGGTAATGGTGGGGGGGTTGAAGAATAAGACGACGGGAGGGATTAGTCATCCCTTTTGTCTTTGATATTTAAGTTTATACGGTTAATGATTATACTAGAAAGGGAAGGATAGAAATATGGAGAAGCTTTTTCGCTCTGTATATTTCACATTTAATCCTTCGGGAAAAAAAATAAAAAAATAAATAAATAAAGGCGATTGGAAGCAGCAGCGGATTGGTTTATAATGCTGAGGATTGTTTCCCAACGAGCCACAAGTTTGGCTTAAAAAAAAAAAAGATTTGAAAGAAAATGGCGGCATTCTTGATGCGCACAAGATCTTGTCCAAATCTTGTCACAGAATTGACTGAAATTTTGTGTATAGGCTTCCTGATAATCGAGGACTCAAAAATCCAAAACAAGAATTCCTTGCAAGAGTTTTTGGGGCGCCATTTAAGAGAAGAAAATGGTGCTTCCTCTCCAGATTTCGGTGAAATGGCGCCATCGAGAGTCTTGCTCTTGTCTTGTTTTCTTCTTTTGCTTTTTCGAGTGATGGATGCTCAGGAAGCAGAAATATAAACTTTCAGCCTACCTTGTTTCAAATCTTGTTCTTGTCGTGTATTGTTCTTGTCTTGGGTTTTATAGTTGGCATTTCAAAAATCTAAAAAACATGCTTAACTAAGTTTATCACATCATAAGCTTAGGCCAGAACTCAGTGCGGGTATCTAAGAAGTCTATCCGGCGTATTCGGGCTTATAACGAACTTAGTTTGTGCTTTCAGCCACTTTACCGTGCCATTGGAGGCTCCAGCAAGCTCGGTTTGGCTTCTTACAACTCGAGCAACCCTAACACAGTCTTACTAGAGCTACAGACTGAAACTAAGGGGCTTTAGTAGGCTTAGCTAGGCTCCTCAGTTCAAGTGGCTGAGCTTGAGCTAGGCTCAAGTTCAGTGGCTTGAGTGTAGCCAGGGCCTTCTTACGATTCCAATGACCTGAGGCTTAATCCGGACCTGCGGACTCCACTTTTTGAGAGGCGTGTTTAACGACGTATATCAACCTTAAAAGAAAGCACAATGCGGATCAGTTACAAGAGGGGGAAGTTTAAAAGATTAAAGTAAGATGTCAATAGGTTTCCCTGGGACGACGGAGTCGTGGAATGTTTTTGAAAACGGGGGCAAACAAAAGAAAAGAGGGGGTTGACATGGACGTATGATGGCACATTATGTCGCTTCCTGTACGTCTCAGTTACTTTATTAATGTAATCCATTTAGGAAGTCTTTACTTTCTCCAAGTTTCTTCAAGATGTACATTTTACGACGGGGAATCAAGTTTGTCGATTAAGCTTACAATTAAAAAAATAAGATTTAAGAAGGATTTTTTTCCCGGTAGTTTGATGGTGCTAAAAAAAATTGGGAACTTAAGACAGGTCAACTAACAATTTTTTAAAGCTAAAATCTTTTGCTTATTTTAAACTTAGAATTTTGTAGAAGGGAATTATTACAAGCGCTTACTTAAATGATAAATTTCGTTCCCTCCAAGCACTTTTTGCCATTTTTTTTTGACAAATTCTCAACACTTTTCCTAATAAAATTCTAAAAAACAATCATCGGTCTTAAATTATCGACATGACGTTCCAGAAAAAGGAGAAGAAAAAAACGTGAAAGGGTAAAAAATGGAAAACTTTCCCCCAACTTTTTAAACTTTTACCTTTTTTTTTTTTTTTTTTTTTTTTTTTTAAAACTGATTCGCTGCCTATTCAAACTTTATTTAACCCTTAACTTCTCGAGTTTATTTTAACGGTATAAAAGTCCGTGAAATTAATTTTTCCACTATATACCCGCATGGGGATTTTATATGTATAACTAAAACAGAAACTTATTGGCTGAACCCGTTTTGAGTCTCAGCTTTTGCCTCTTTAACCATTTCCCCCTTCGCGTGAAATTTGAAAAGTTACAATAATTTCTAATAGTATATGTAAAATGAAGGAAGAGAACAAGCTGGTGCCGCCTGTAATCGATTACACTATTATCATATTCCGGATGGGGAAAATTAGCAAAACGAGGCCCTTTATTTCCCTTTTCAAAAGGCTGTTTACCCCGAAAGAATTATTTTTCTTAACCTCATAAAAAAAATCAGAATTTCGTCTTATGTTAAATTTTTTGACATCCGGGATTGTCAGGAAACAAAAAAACAAAAAAAAAAGGAAAAACAGGACAAATGAAAAAACATTATCAAATAAAGTCGGCAGATGGGGAACTGCTTATTGCAGATGATGTAAATTTCATTTTGAATGACATTGTCTCTCTTTCGTGCTTATCTCCCCAAGTTTTTTAAGCTTTTCCTAAGGGCATGAGGGATATTTATTTTTTTTGTTTTGTTATGAGTTTGGGGGAAAATTGAAGTTAATGAAGGACATTCGTGCGATGGAATTTAAAGCGGACCGGGGAGAAGGATTTAGTTTCGAACATGCCCGTGGCTAAAAAGGGAAGAGAATTTGGAATTGATTTAAGGAGATTTAACCGGAGATTTAATCGTTAGGGTTTTAGATAATGAGAGGAATGGGGGAATTATTTGAAGATCTTTGAAATTAACAGGGCTGAAGTACGTGGCATTTGAGGGAACAATGGATCTGAGGTGCAGATTGCAAACAAGGCTAAATTAGGCAAAGGCGTTAAAAAATATTTTTAAAAAAGCGTCTACATTCTGCGTCGATTCATTCTACTCTAATCCTAATCTCATTCTAATTCTAATTCTAGTTCTCTTCATTATTCCAATCTCATTCACCTTCTAACTCTAATCCTCTCCTTCATTTCAATCTAATTACAGTTCTAATTCTCTTTATCATTTCCATCTCATTCTAATTCTAATTATTCTAATTCTGATTTTCTTTCCAATTTCATTCTTATTCTAATTCTCTTTCCAATCTCATTCTAATTCTAATTCTCTTTCCAATCTCATTCTAATTCTAATTCTAGTTCTCTTTACAATCTCATTCTAAGTCAATTCTAATTATAATTCTCTTTCCAATCTTATTCTAATTCTCTTTATCATTCCAATCTCATTCTAATTCTAATCCTAATCCTAATCCTCTTGATCATTTTAATATCAATCTAATTCCAACTCGTTTTCAAAAAATCTAATCTCATTCTAAATCTGATTATCTTGGACATTCTAATCTCATTCTAATTCTAATTCTCTTCACCATTCCGATCTTATTCACTCTAATTCTAATTCTAATTATCTTCTACATTCCAATCTCATTCTGACTCTAATTCTGATTCTCTTCGACCTTCCAATCTCATGCTAAATTCTAAAATTCTAATTCGACATTTCAATCTCATTTTGACTCCGATCCTAATTCTCCTTCCAGTCTCATTCTACTTCTAATCCTCTTCCACATTCCAGTCTTATTCTAATTTTAATTTTATTTCTCTTCGACAACCATCACAATTTATTTTTTATTAATTTCAACTACTATTCGTTTTTTTCGCCACATAAGCTAAGAGAAAATTCAGACCTTTTCTTCTACTCCTACCCTAAAACTCATATCTAATATTTATTTACCGTTAAAAAACGATACGAAAACCCGAATAGCCCATTTGTCGCCTTATCAATAAAGGTTTACCCTTTCATGTAAGCGTATAAATCGTTTCTCATTTTTTTTTGTCTAATCCGTGGGTTGGCTGATTCAGCAGTTAAATGAGTCCATTAGTAAGGAAAAAGGAAAACTGCGATTTTATTTATTTTTTTCCCTCTCTTTTATATTTTTTCCAATGGATCGAGGAAAACTAGGCCATATTATTATTTCAAAGCGTTTAGCAAATTCGGCTTGCCATTGTCAGTTTCAATGTCAATGGCAACTGCATCTGGGAATTATAGATGCATATTTACTATCGATTAAATTCCTTAACCGGAAAAGCTATTGATGCACACGCCTAATGGATTAAGTCAGTCCTTTTCTGTGTTAAGAGTAAAGTTCTTGACCTGAGCTCAAACAAGTTTGAAAATTTCTAGGCCTGGTGCTGCTCAGCCTATGGGCCAGAATAGTTGGTAGAATTTTAGGCTTAAAGTCAAGCCTGGCAACGGAAAAAATCGGCAGGCACAGGCAGGTTTTTCAGAGACAGGACAAGCTTTTCGGAGACAAGACAAGAACAAGAATTAATGTTTTTACTGGAAAGTCTTGCGGTTCTGCATTGTTTTTGAAGCAAGAAAATGAAATTTTCTATTGCAAGACCAAGTCCCTTGCATTTCTTGTCTTGTCTTGCTTGTTCGCGAGGAGTGCAATGACCCACTCATGTTTCCTTTCCACCACCTCTTAACTCCTTTCTAATTTCAGACCCGTCTACCTACAACTCTCCCCATTAATTTTTTCTAATTACGCCTAAATTATTTTACGCGTATTAAAAAACAAAATTTACTCCTTGCTCATCAATTCAACGGAATAATGATGTCATATCCCAGCTGTGGGGTACAATACTCCGATAAATTAAAAAATATTCAACATGTTTATAGAAACTTTAATCAATCAGCTGTTTTTAAAGATCAGACACGATGAAGGCTAGTGATGTATCACTTTGCAATTAAGAAAAAAATTCTATACCCCATTTAACCGAAACCCATCGCAAAATTAAAAAATTCCCCGTTTTCATTCAATAAATGTAAACAAACCATTTCAAAAAAAAATACTAATAATTAGTTCAATTTGGCGCAGAACCAAACGCAAAAAAAAAGTTCGCCAATACTAATTAAAGCGTAATACTATGAGCGTCTAAGGACAGATCAATGAAGTATAGTGTTCCCAGAGGTCAGGACTTCATATTTGGGTCAACTGTTCTTCTTTTGAAAGAAACATCGAATGTTTTTAATTCGGAAAACTGGGACGGGGATTACAACAGGATTAAAGAGAAAGAAAAAAAAAAAGATTACTCTGGCATCGGGAGGAAATTTATTACCGAAAAAAAGTTTCTTGACTTGATATTTGAGTTTTTAAACTCGGGGTTGAATGCATAGCTTTCTGGGTTGATATTGCATTAATTAATATTTTCGAAAATCGGGAAGGGGTGGAGTTTCTGGCAAACATACTAAGTGGTGATGTATTCGTTTAGCGGGTTTCCTGTCACACTGCCAAATTATATACCCAAGAGCTTGTTGCTCTTACCCAAGGACGATCAAATATCATTACAATAACCGGTTTCCCCGTTTAAAAAAAAAAAATTTAATTAATATTTTAATTAATTGATCGAGTTTTTCGCGAAGAGTGTTTTTTCCCCCTTTTATTTTTAGGCTTACCTAGGTATTTTTGTCCAGGTTCGTATGTAGTCGGGCTATCCTTGATTTTAAGTTGGAATTTATTGTCAACAGATGATTTGGGCCGGCTACGCCCTTCTGGAGTCCTGTCGCTGCAGCGAAAAATTGCGGAAGTCTCGCCGGTCAGCAGCAATGCGACACACACGGCTACTGTGAGCTGAACTCCTCCTCTCATAGCTGTCAAAAAATATGAAAAAGAATATTATCAAAGTTGGGGGAAAAAATTAAAAATGAATGAGAATGTGTAAGTTTTTCGAACAAAGATAATTAAAACGACAGTTTAAGTTTGGTCTATATTTTTTTTTTTTAAATCTTTCCAGTCTAATATTTTTGATCTTTATTATTTTTTCAATGACCGAAATATTTCGTTTCAAAATCTTACTAGAACTTTTTTCATAAATATAATTCATTGCCAAATGATTATAGATTCGTATTTTCATCAGCGAATTTGTTTAGGCTAAAGTTGCTGAGAAACTTTTTGATCAAAGCGTGGTCTAACGATCTAAAAAATCAAGCCGGCGCCACCATTTTCTTTTAAATAATTATTTATTTTTCTCCTTCAACCACACATTTTCCCATTTCCTTTAATTCAAACTAATTTTTTTACTTCAAACTCACATTACCGTCATTTAAATTTCTCCCTGCAAATGTTGCTTGACAGTCTGATTAATTCCACACTTCAGGATAAAAAAAAAACAAATAAAACGAAAAACTTTCGTATTCAGCATTCTTTACTTCCTTTAAACTTGGAATATTTACGGCGCCGAAGAATCCCCCAAAAAAATTTATCTTTACTAAATCGTTTAAAATTACCCAAACGCCTTTTCAATGAATCAAGATCATCATGTTTGTTTATGTTAAGGAAAACATCATTGGCAATGAATCCCGGTAAACAAACACACCGACAGAATTAATATTTTGCCTTAATAGAATTTTTTTCTTTGATTTTTGTAAACCAAGTGATTCATTAACAAAAGAAAATCGCATTTTTAAAAAAAAAAAAAATCAACGGTCAAAGTTCATGGACATCGTGAGGATATTTAATTACTGGGAGGTAAATCAAAAAAAAAAAATGTGCGACAGGGGCTATGGAATTCGGAAAAGTTCATCTGTTGCATTTTTAATTTATTTTTTGGCGCAGCTTCAAAAAGTTTTTTAAAGATTTTAGATGCAGATACTCTGACAGTGTCGGATTAATTCTCAAAAAAAAAATTTGACTGACATTTGACAGTACTTGAATTTTTTTTAAAAAAATTCTTCAATAACTAAAAAAATTCAACAGTTGCAAACTTTAAAGCATTTTGATAGACCAAACGAAAACCTAACCTAACCTTACATCGTTAAAATTTTCAAAAAAAAATTGTATATAAAATTCTTACCTTTTTTAAAATCCCAGGTTATAATGATTCACTAGATTTTATTTTTCCTGTCGATCGAAAGATATAATAAACACTAATGAAAACGAACACGGGAAAACGTCTACGAATGAACAAAGAAAAATCCGTAGAAATGCACTTGCGATTACCACGAACGTTACGAAACGACTGAAACTTTGAGCGTTTTAGCATAGCAACATTTAACCCTGCCTCGAAATATTAAGAACGGGATCGGATTGGTCCCGAAATGAATTTATTTAACCGTTTATTTTATTGTTTTCTATCGTTTGAATCAATATCATTATTTAAATTCTTTTCTCCATTATCCCTTTCTCTGAGGTAAATGTCCCATCATTGCCTTTAATCGGTTCTTGATGTAAATAGTCACTTTTTTAAACATCCCGGTTTATTTGGAATTGTAAATAGTTTATTTCGATTCAAAAATATTGTCGGGTTAGATACGATAATCAAGAAATTTGGTTTAAATTCATGAAAATGAAACGAAATACCTGAAAAGGGACGCCGACTATTGGAGTGCGTTCAGAAATAACGGAAGTAGAAAATCAAAATGGCTGACACTGTTAATGGATCGTGGATTTTCCCACGGTCGCTTAACGTTATATACGACCTTTATTTCTCAAAACTGGTTGCTCTGATGTCAATAATTGTAACTCCTTTCTTTTAGGAATTCATTAAAATAAATATTTTTACTCACCGACATGATCCTTACGAATTACGTAACAATATGCAACTTTATACTACCTGCAACGCCATCACTGGATGTCCATCACTTTTTGATTCCGATGCAAATTCAGAGGTTTCCGATCTCTGAGAAATTGCGATTAATAACATTTTAACACAAAAATTTAATTTAGATTACATTCGGTAATTATCGGAATCGTATATCGTCAAGAGATATACGATTAAATGATTTCAGGCTGAAGTACGTTCAGAAATAATGGAAAAATTAAACACCATAAAATGGCTGCCGCTATTATACCGAATTGCCCCACGATCGCGAATACGTTCGTACAATAATTTCAGCAAGCATTTTTCCAGATAAGAGATTAAAGCAATGGTTTTTTTAAAAAAAATTTAACTCACCGACCACATGATCCTTGCATACTACATAGCCATTCAACAGATTCGTTTACTATGTGATCCTCATCTGCTTCAGCACTAATCTCTATCTCTTTTTCTTTTGTCCGATTTCACATTATCACAATACTTCACATTATGGTTAGGTATTACTCACTTTTTATACGAATATGCTATGCAACTTGAGCACCAATGCAATCTTATCACTACTGCACTATATTCAATATTTGACATTAACCAATTCCCGTCACGAAAATCTAGTAAAAAAAACGGCCGATGGTTCATCTTAACACGAATATTTGGTTTAGATCACGTATAATAACTAAAATTTACAACATGTTTAAGAAAAATATGGCATATGTTGTCAACGAGATCCGCACGTTCTAGAATTACGACGAATATGCGAATTAAAATGGCTGCCGTTGCCAACCTATGATTGGCAACTCTGCTTTAGCAGAAAGAATTTCTCAAAATGGCCGCTGTAATTTCATAAACATTGACGAGTATTTTTTTTCGGTTTTGAACTACTTGAACAAGGCCGAAAGTTATTTTCCCGTAAAAAAATTTGTTTCTAGAAAACCTCTGCAGCTTGTCGAAAACAGTTCACTCTTATTTTGGATATGGGAAAAGGATAAACAAAAAAAATTATTCGAACCGTAATTTCTAAAATTTTGTATTGAAAAGGATTTTCCATTTTGCTAAGAATAAACATTTTTGCAAAACATTTGTCAGATAATTTAATTCTTTTTTTTATTTACACTGGTCTGATAAATGCGTTCTCAACGAAAATTTTTAATTTTTTTTATTCACATTCCGTTATTTTCACAAATATACTGTGACAAGAAATAAAATAAACATTAAACCTAAGCAGAGTGCGGATGATTTTACGATCATAACAGTTTTTATCATTTTGTACTTTACAATAAAAATTACCTTTCTTTTAAATTATTAATGCCATTAAAAAATATTACGAGAAAAATGAACCTAATATTATTATTACCTATCAAAAAGCATTCTTTCTTTCAACTTCTCTCAAATCTAGGTATTAAAATACTGATACATAATTTACTCCATTAACCATGATTATTCCACAACCAACTAAATTAACAAAATTAAAAAAATTGATCGCTTTTTTGGAAACTTAAAATATCATGTTCTATCTTCTCTTTTTAAAAATTTATCAAATAGCCGGAAGTACTTCTACCTCAATGTCAAAAACGACTAATTCATTTTAGAATATATTTACAAAGGAAAAATAAAAATGAAAGAGAGTGCAAGGACACAGATCAACTACTAGCAAATAATACTTTGGCTGATGCTCGTTGTTCCCTTCAGTGGAAATTTTTTTTAATGCCATAAATTCCAAGGGATACATAAAAAAAAATTACAAGGTTGCAATTTGTGAAAAGATCTTAAAATGATTCCTTCAACCCTTTTCCGCTCTTTGTTTAAGTTTTTGTAGTATACTGAGAAGTTGATCAAGTGTGTATCGATATCTTAGAATGTGATTTTCAGGTGAACAATGGCAAAGTGACGTGTAATGACGGAGGCATGCATTCTTATTTTGGGATTTTAAACATTTACATGTGAGACCGCTTAAAAAGCAAGTGGTTTTGCATATTTCACAGAGACGTTCATCGTCTGGTAATTTTTCGAAAATGTGTTTCTCGGCTTCATGTACTCCCCAGTCGAGGACGGCTTTTCTTAATTTCTTTTCAGTTCGCACCTAAAAAATAAATAAAAGTCTGTGGGTGTTTGGTGTTTGGACGTTAGATGGTTGTTAAGAGATTCAAGCAGAGCTTCGAAATGGCTTGAGGAATTCTCAGGCCACCGTCTTGGTTTATAGGTTATTTTTTTGTACTGGAAAGCAGGCCAAGTCAATTGGACTCGAATTAAATTTGAGACTAAAATAATGATCCCTACAAACCTCAAGCTAGCTTTTATTTTGCTCAAAAATTAATGTCAGCTTCAAGCCCAGTTTCAATTTTGCTCAGATTTTAATTGTAACTTCATACTGGGCTTCAACTTGATTCAAAACTTCAGCGTTAGCAAAAGTCAAATTTCGTTATTTTTTGCTATCAAGTTTTAACTTTTTTTAAAAAATTTATTTCAAGTTCAAGTTAAACAGCAGGTTGGCTCAGATTTTATTTCTTTAAGAATCGATTCGAAAATTATTTTCAGCATCTAGCCAGGCTTCACTTTGCCTTCTATCCTGAGAAGACTAGGGCTTTGCTTAATTCAGCGCTAGTTGGGCTTCAGAGCCAACGCTTTGAGGCTTGAATTCTTCGGGAAAAGCCATAATTAGTATTCAAAATAATTTAAAGAAACTTACCATAGCAACCATATCCTCGTAAGTAGCAGCAGCCACAAGTGGATCTAATTGCTCTGGACTCTCCGCCATTTTACAAACCAACTCGTCATGGGAGAACACACAAAACCTGTGCAACGTCGAATAATGCGCAACGCATTCCCTTCCCATTTTCAACCAATCAGCCGGTGCAAAATTTACAGCCTCAGCGAAATTATATCCTTGATTAAATCCCGCGTGATAAGCCCTTGGGAATGTTATAACAAATTCCCCGGCCTGTTGATCAGTCCTAACAACCTATCAATAAAAAAATCATATCATTAAAAAATTCCTCAAAAAAAAAATTTTATTTTTTCAAAACTTACGGGAACTCCGTTAGCCATTAATAGATTAGGATTCATGATAGTAACTAACTGATGCAAGAGATCAGGTTGAGACTTAAATAATTCAGGTGCTACACCTTTCATTGTTTCTTCGAACAATTCAGCGCTCATCCCGGGAACTCCATACCATGTTTTTGGTTCACCCCAATGGAGGTAATTTATTGAGTAGTTCCAGTGATCTTCGTTGTGCCAACAAAATGTAGCGAAACACATTCCGACATACATCCACGGGACCTGTAAAATTAATTTTTTTTAAAGCCCTAAACTTGTAAATCAAAAACTAAAAAAAAAAATGGAAGTCGATATTTACTTTCATCCCTGAAATGTCAGAATCGATATACTGAAGAACAGAACCTTCCAAAACCGGAAGCCTGTTCAAATTCCAAGGTGATTGAGCATATTCAAGCTCGCAGGTTAACATTTCGTCATCTGTTATAATTGTAGGAAAACCGGAACCGTGATCCATAGTGTGTAAGTCGGCTCCATATTCCACCGTTACATCTAGAACAAGAAAAGAAATGGAACCAAAATAAAATAAAGCTATCTTAACACTGGAAAAAATTTAGACAGTAAAAAAATAATTCCCGAATCAAGCCAAAGCACAGCTCAAGACTAAAAAGAAATATCAGAGCCGTTATATGGTTCTAGCCGAAGCAGATAATATTATTTTAGCAATCTTCAGGCCTAAAGAAATCTCCAAGTCACAGTCTCGCCCTTTCTAAAGCTACAACGAGATCTAAGCTAAGTTGAGACTGAAATAAATCTCAAATCGAGCCAAGAAATGAAAAGGGTCTCATTTTAGCTTACAACTCACCTTCATCAATACTGCTCACAATCCTCCAAAATTCCTTTTCCACTAGCGACGTTGGTACCCTATGAACCGCCATATTAAAATAATCCTGTTTAAACTGATCAGCCATTTCTCCGAATTGCTGTAACGTATATTCCCTTTCGGCTTGTTCGAAACCGAAAGCTTCGGATGGTTTCCAAACTTCAAGAGCAACGCACTGCGGGCATCTCCAGTCACCTGGAATAAATATCAAATAATATTTACCATTTTAAAAATCGTTCGAGCTTAAAATTATTATTTTTTTCAATAAAAATAATTGTTACCTTCAGGTACTTGCGTCAAAGGAGGATCTAGGCACTGGATATGATAACTATCGTCACATCCATCGCATAATAAAATAAATTCTTCCCTATCTCCGTTACGGCAGGTTTTACATGTGTATTTTTCGAGCGGGTCGAAACTGTAGTTAACTTTCTTTCCTCGGGTTTTGTTTTCTAAGAGTTTCATATTTGGATCATAACCTAAAAAAAATAAGGCGTTATACAGTATTTTTTAGTGGTCTGCAAAATTCTAGCACAGAGCCAGGTTTTTTCCCCTATCTTATAGCCCGAGTGATTTTGTTCCAATCAAAATTTTAAGCCCAATAGTTTTCGAAATTGACAAATAAATCCCATAAAAATTCAAGACTAACTAACAAGCCCAATTTTTTTTTAAAAATAAAAAAATGTACACTCAGTCATAATTAAATAGAACATGACTTTAACACTTTAACTTTGTCTTGGATAACTATTATTTTTTGTTCAATTAAAAACCAAAAAATATAAGTTACTGAATGTTTTGGGCTGGATTTTCAATGTGAAGATAAGCAGCCGATGAAACTCCCAAAACCAATAATAACACTTACAATAGGCAAAAAGAATGTTTTCATAATTGTCTTATCAACAAAAAAATTAAAAGGAAATTTTTTTAACTTTTTAACTTATAGAAAAAAAAATTTCAGTTTCTTTTCCTTCGGAAAAATTTGGTCAAGATTTATTTTTATTAAATGAAAATTATCAGAGCTGTTTTTTATCTAACTAGAGACAGGAAGTCAAAGTGGGAAAAAAATTTTCAGAGATTTTTTAAAATTCTGAAAACAATTTTTTTTTAATTTTTTTAGTTCAAATCAGAAAAGTAAATAAAACATTTTACTTTCCCAAATTTTTAAGGCTACTAGAATTTTTAACATATTCAGCTAAATCACTTTTTGCCTTCGACCGAGATATTTCCACAATCGGAGATAGACACCAGAGATCTGTCTCATTTCTACTGCCTCGTTGATATTTGATAGTTCGTATTAAATTTCTCATGCACCACGATTTAATAAATAAAAAATTTAAAGTAATAAAAATATTTTATTACTTAATTTTTCTACTTATATCTCCTCAGGAACGTCGAAAGCTTTCTGGCCAAAGCATCTCAACTCTTGAGTTTAAAAATTCAAATTATTTTAAACCAGTAAATTTAAGCAGTAAACGAGAAAAATCTGTCAGTGATAATTGAGCCAAGTCGTAGCCCAGCTCAACCCTACTCTTCGTCAAAAAAATATTCGAGACCAATCGAAAAGTGCAGTATTTTTCCTTAGCCAAATTTAAGCCCAGCTAGGCATATTTTGGGCCTAAATTTTATGTTATGGGTCTACTTGAGGTCTTAAATCAGCAACTACGAGCTCAGCTCTGGTCTAAATCGCATTTGTTCGGACCTGAATATACTTCTATGGGCTTATTTTGGGCTTTGGTCGGCCATTATGGACTTAATTTGAGTCTTCATCGAATTTGGATCTGTGAGTTTACTATAACAGATTCGAAAATAATATTCTAGATTTTAAATATTATGGAATTTTTAATTTGAATTAATTTGACAACTCCCCAGCTATCCTTACCCTCACACGCCCTCCTACCCATCCCTAAACTTATCTCATTTCAACTTCAAAAAAAAAATCATTTATTTACCTGGTAATTTCGGCCCCGCCCCAAAAAACGCTAATCTCTGAAGCTCTTTATTTTTCTTCATTAAATTTTCCTCAGACTTAATATTAGCTTCAGACTTAATGTCTGAATCACCATTTTGTTCTTGAGGACCAAAACAATTCCTCCTAGTATACTTCCCAGTTGGAGGTTTAATTGCTTGCCTACAACCAAAAAAAAAATAATTATCAACAAATCCTTCAATTTTTTTCCTTTCATGATTTTTTTTATCTTCTTACCTAGAAACAATCCCATGTGGTGTGTAATTATTCCCTTCCATTTCTATTATTTCTTTCTTAACGTTCTCCTTTGAATCCTCTGAACATAATTTTTTTTTATTCCTATCCCCTTCTTCATCATCTGACAACTCGATAACCTCATACTCTCTTTTCTCTGTTTTAATTTCCTTTTTAATCTCAGTTAGGTTTGGTTTTCGATCTTCTTCAGTCTTTATTTTCATTTTCCTATTTTGAAACAAGTCAAACGGATGTAAAATCCTCTCATAATGATTTTTTAAAACCTGACCTATATTTTTATTAGGATCAAATCCCATTGCTATTGATATCCTAATCCATTTTTTTTCTTTATTGACAGTGGCCTAAATATATAAAAAAAAAAATATTAAATCCTCACTCTTTTTTTTTTTAAGATTTTAAATAAAAAAATTATTCTCACCATTCCTCCATGTTTATGTACTAAACTATGCAATTGATAGAGATCAAGTGTTTTCTTTTCAATAATCGGAATCTTTAGCGGGATTCCTTGCAATTGCCAAAATTTAGCAATTTGATCTAAGAAATTAAGTTTTACTCTTGTACATGCTTCCAATTCATTCAATCGCTGGATCCTTGGTGTAAATTTAAATTTGTCGACATCTACTGCAAATGGGGGTTGCCAATCAGGCGGAGGTTTTATTTTACATATTCCAGCAGCTTCTCCAGCTCGTCTGATTTTACCAATATACCTTAAATAACCATTTATTTTTTAAACATCATCAAATTGACATTAAACAGGACATTAATTTAAATTAATTAAAAATCATTTAAAATAACAAAATTTAAACTTGATTAATTAATATATATCTTTTAAAAACTTTTTTGTTAACAAATTAAATGGGTCGTAAAATAAGAAAAAAAACGCGTGAAAAAAATCAACTTACTTTAGTGGGTCTTTAAATTCTTCCTCGGTAGGCTCGAAAACTGGGCATTCTGGTGGTGGAGTAAATTTAAATACCTCGGCAGCTTTTAAATCTATAGCTTTACGAAAGCTCGGTGTTGTCACTCGGACGGCCATTTTCCACTTTCACATTGACATGTACACCGATTTCTTTGAAAAACGAAATATGATTTTCATTAAAACATAACTGGGAATATTGAACTAGATTAAGGTTTAATTAACAATTGATTAATTCGAAATTTAAAAACCGATCGCGATAAACAATATTTAAAACATCTCATGATTTGTTAAAACGTTTATAAACAAATTAACTCGGTTTTTGTATTTGTATATTATTCACAATACTGTCTCTTTTAAAGTCTGAATCATTTTTTTTAACACCCCGAGAAAACAAAACGAGTCTACTGACACGTTTTTTTATGAAATAAGTGCGGGTTATGAATGGAGATTTTGCGCGGGATTGCGGATTTTCCCCGTTGCCGACATTTTGTTAAAAGAAATTTCTAGAATCTTTTATCAATTCTATAAAATCTTATGAATTTTCTCCCGTTAAATTAAAAAATCCGAAGCATCGACAAATCCTAACAATAAAAAAAATAAATAAAAACACTATTTTTTCAAGTTTAATACCAGAATCCCATTCTCGTTTACATCATTTTCCTCGTGTCAAATCATGTCATGTTTTTTAAAATGATACCTAAATTATTAATGATAAATACATCTTCTTATTAATACTTTGTCTTTTTTTAAGCCCTTATCTTCAAAAAAAGCTAACAAGTTGGTGCTTGCTTCGCCTGAGAAGCTTACAGCAGAAGACAGATTACCTTCCACACTATATATAATTAAAATGATTCTTTCCTACAGCTTTTCCACATGACTAAAATGCAAATTAAGAGTAGATTTGCTGTAAGAACGATGAAAAAGCACAAAATAAATATTTTTAGCCGATAAAACAACCATGGCGTAACAGGTATAATCAATTGCGTGATTTGCCGACATGTTGTGGAAATCGTACGACATAAGCAAAAGTAAATCTTTTAAACGATTTTTAATAATTATGAGACTTACCCTATTTAAAATAATACCACTTGTATGCGTGAATCTATGTGTAATTCTTTTTTTAATATTAACGGCTCCGATACGACTTTTTGGTAATCATGACGAAACTACATGGAAAAAAAGGAAATAAGTGAGTGTTGCCAACTTAATTTTTGTTATGAAAAAAAATGGATGAGCGTCATAGGGCGAGGTTAGAAAGATAAATTTTAACTTGTCTTCCGTGCTGTAAATTCATATTTTTATGTTAATATGAGCTAAAATATTTTAAAAAAGAGTTTAGTTTAGAAATATTACACATAAATCACGAACAAGTTCGCAATTTGATTTTAAGTCCATTTTATCATCACGTTTGTGAATTTAAAATGGCGGCCTATAATCCTCATGTTCATTTTCTTTTTTTTCGTTGTAGATAAAGTCTAAAAATCGTCCTAGTCGGATTCCTAATGAAAAAAATTCGATCGAGGAGAATGGAGAATTTAAATAAGTTTAGACTTACCGAGGGAATTTTTTGTGTATGCTACGATCTGCACTTTGACAAATAATTTCTACGATCAGAACATACGGAAAATTTTCATGTTTGCCAAAAAACTGTAGTATTTGTCAAACTGGCTGTTGCGAGCGATTCACATCGCTAATTACGCGACTTTTTATGTAATACAAGGATTTTAAAATAAAAAAATTAGCAAATTTAATTTATTTTTATTAAAAATTTACAGTTCCCAAATATCCGTGCAAAGTTTAACAGAAAAAAAACTTGTTCCGTATTTAATGATGTTACGATATTTATTTTTTCTAAACAAAGACTTTTCCACAGCGTCCTAAAAAATTATATCCTCTGCAAAGAAATCCAAATGAAATAAGATAAACGAAAAAAAAATGCATTTTACTTCATTAAATAAAAAAAATCATGTTAGTAGTAAGATTAACTGGAAAAGAAAAGTAATACACCTGCGCCCTTTATTACAAATTGAACACCACTCATCGGCCTAATGCAATTACTACAAGAAAAAACCTAACACTACAAATGCTTGAGAGGCTATTAACTACAAAGAAAAACTGAAAAGGGCTTAGGCAAAACATTATTTGAAATACATGCACGCTTTGCAATTAGAAAACGGGATAACTAACTTAGAAGAATATAAAAATAAATCTAAATTCGTGTTTTTAATTAAAAAATTAGCCGAGGTGTTTTTTTGATAATAAAATGATATAGCTACGCCATCCTGCTTTTAAATGTTTGACAGCTATTTTGTCAAATATTAAATTGTCTAATATATACAGTGCAAAATTATCAAGTTAACTAATTCAGTTTCTTGAAAAATGATGGAAAAGGCAAACGCGTAACTAATAGCCACTAGTTTGCAAAGCGGCGTCATTTTAATCGGCCGAATAGTGCAGCGACTCCTGTGGCAAAGTTTTGCATTTGCTTTTTCCTAACAAAACTATGAAACGTTTACAAGCAGAGATTGCTAATCTGTATAGAGAGAAAAGAACTTTTTTAAAAAAAAAATCCTAAATATAAAAAAGAAATTAATTATCACATTTGCAGATTTAAGGGAACGGTATAAATTATTCAGTCTAATTATATGCCATTAATAGCAAGTTATATAAAACCTTTTTCTTTGTTTCGAAAGAAAAAGAAAAAAAAAATTAAATGAAATTTAGGAGGAGATTCGAAAACATTCGATCACGCTTAACGAAATAATAATTAAAAAAAAATTAATATAAAACGAAAAAATAATCATAATTTAATAATCAAGGTTTATGTAATACTTATTATACGCTCTCACTTTGAAACACTTCCTTTTTTTGTAATATTTTAAGAAAAAAAAAAGTGTAAATACACTTTAAAGCATCTCCGGCGTAACGCATTTCGGGTTGAAGTTTTTTTTTGTTTGTTTTTTTAAAAATTAATAATTACAGTCATTAGAAATATCGAATTTTTTTCATTTAGAAGGTTGGCCAGCTGGATTTGGTTGTTGCCTTTGATAACTAGGTCCGTTTCCTCCACCAGGTTGACGATTCATATTTCTGGGAGGTCTCGGTCCGCCGTTGTTAGTTCTGGGAGCTGAAAAATAAAAAAAAATAAGAGATTTTGATTTAAGCTTCAATTTCAGGCCCAAGTCGTTTTTAAAAAGTTTTAACTGGAATTCAGATTTAGTAATCAAAGGCAAAAAAAAGAATCTTGAATATTTATTCACTTTTTTTTAAGGCTACTGGGCTTATTAATTTTTATACATACGTTGTCCCTGCCTATCGTTGCGGTCCAAGGGTCCCTTCATATTTGATCCTCTGGTACTATTCCCTCCTTTAAACCTTCCTCCGCCTCCATAACCATCTCTATTATCCCTATTATAATCTCCACGTTCCTTATAAGTATTGTCTCTAAACTCCGAATTTCCCTTCCCTGAATATTCGTTGTTCCTGTCGTTTCTTGACTGATATCCATTTTGGTTTTGATAGTAATTATTTCCGCCTTGATTGTTTTGTGAATCACGGTATCCTAATCACAAAAGAAATTACAATAATAACCACGCCTTAAAAAATTTTTTTTAAACAACAATTTCAAAACGCACCTCCTTGTCTATTATTCCTACTCCTATTTCCTTGATAACCATTTGTATTTCTGCCGCCGCCACCTCCTCCTCCATTCCTATCGTTCCTCTGACTTCTCCCTGAATATTTGTTTTGATTTGACAAACCTACAAAAAAAAAATGTTAAAATTTTTTTTTATCTGATTGAGACAATGAAGAAAAGATGAAAGACAAAACGAACCATCACCCTGCGCAGTTGATTGAGGATTCCATTCATTCGATTCCATGTCATCTGCCCAGTTTCCAGTTGGCCGTTGATTCCATTCCTTAAAATCGTTCTCCGATTTTTCCTTCCTTTCGCTAAAACAAAGAAAATTTTTTTTAAAAAAATATTAATGAATGCTTTTGCAGTTGAAAAAAGATGAGTGAATTCGTTTAGAAAAATTTTTCAGTCAAACTTTTTTTAGGTATCGAACAGATTTATAATTTGTCACAAACGGTTCGCTTATCACTTTACTTGCCAAATAAATCAGGCCAGATTTTTTTGTTGTCTTTGGGCAGATTTTAAAAAAGAAGACCTTGTATGAATCTATTCTACCATGCGGCTGTAAAATTGAAAGCAGAATTTTTTTTTTTAATTTTTACCTTTCAGGCCGGACGGTATCTTCGATTTTATTATCGACCGGTGCCACATTCATGTTGCCATGCTGGAAAGTAGGAGGTTGACTTGGTGGTTGAGATCCTGGTTGCGCATTTGTTTGAGGTGTAAACGTCGTAGACGGTATTTGTTGCTGACTAAAATACATAACCATTTTTTTAAAAAAAAAATCACACGTTTTAATGATTTTAAAAATTTTAATAACTTACTTTTGATTAAAACTGACATTGGGATTTCTAGTTGGCGGCAATGGAATGGGTGTAGGAATATTATTGTTACTATTATTATTACTAGTCGTATTATTACTATTTGCATTATTAGTCGGAGTGGGCGAGGTGTTCGGAGCCACAAAACCAGGAAAACCGGGTACGAAAGTTTGAAAAGCAGCTGGTTGAGGAGGATAAGTCGGAGGATATGTCGGAGCTCCGGCGGGTTGCCCATTAAAATTCTGATTAGTAAACGTTCTCGTCGGTATTCCGGAAGGAGCCGCATTCGCCACTTGAGGTGCCGGGACTGGTGGATTTGGTTGCACGACACCGGAATTCAATTCAGATATTTCTAATTCGGATTCCTGAAGGAAATTAAATTTCCCGGTGACGCTTTGAATAACATCGTTAATCTGCCTTGTGTTTTGTGCGGGTGGTGGAACCGTTGATTGAGGCGCGGGAGGTTTAAATCCTTGAGCGTTGAAAAAACTGCTTTCGACTTGAGAGACAGGCGTTGGAACGATTGGTACGTTTGGAGCTAGTAGTTGACTCGGTGCCACTATTGGGGGTTGAGCTCCAGCAGGGATGATCGGAGCTCCTGCGATTACTGGTTGGATCGGAGCAGGCGCTGGCGCTGGAGGCAACGGCCCTGTTTAGTGAAAAAATTTTATTTGTAGAAATTTAGGAAAATATATTTTTTTTCTTTTTTTACCTTCAGGTGGATTTTGCGCGGAGACGATAACATTGGTCAAAATTTCCTGAGGTTCTTGAAACTCTACTTCTTCTTCCTCTGGGGTTTCAGTATTTCCTGTTTGAGGGATTTCCTCTTCTACAGCTTCGGATAATGCTGGATCTGCAGGTGGTTCCTCTCCAGAACTCTAAAAAAAATAGTCTCACATTAACACTCCCAAAGGAAATCAAAAAAACTCTCAAAATATTAATGTCAGTGTCTTACACAAATCCTGAAATCTTACAAGAAAATAAAAACAATACCTTATCAAAATATCCACAGCCATGTATCGAAAACAGCAATTCCTTAAACTTAGCACAGGGAACTCCAACCAAATCCTTATTTTTAGCCTCAATAATAGCCATAAAATATTCCGCAGCCTTTTTAAATGGGTCCTAAAACAAAAAACCATTAAATCCTGCAATCAACTCAAATAAAAAAATCAAAACATTCAAACACTACATACAGGGGTAATTGGTTTGCCGTCATCAGTAAGGCGTTTTGGTGACACTTCAACATAGAGATCATCCAAAGCTTTGAGATCCGCTTCAGTTAATTTAACCGCACCATTCCGTCCAGCCAAAAAGTCTTCCCTAACAGTATCTCCACCCATATTTTGAAGAACATCCTTTAAATAACCATCAAAACAATCAGTCTCACATGAAAAATTAAAATTATAAATTTGATCAATGTTTATTACATACCTGCATTTGCAAAACCAATCTCACTTTACCAGTTTCCGCAACATACCGTTCTTGCAACTCCTTCTTCGCTAGCTTCTTCTTAATCCTTTCATATTCAGAACTGATAGTACTGAAATTCTTAATAAATTCCCTAGACAATTCCAATTGTGTGCAGACATCATTGTATTTTGACACTGCTTCCTGCTGCTCCTTTGTCAATGCTTTGGTGGATTCTTTGTACGTTTCAAGTTTACTCTGTTTTCACAAAAACCGAATAGTTTTAATTTACTTATAATAAACAAATACTATCATCAACTAAATTGCAGATTATTGCAACATCTCAAATTTCAGAATTAAACATGTAATTGATTTACCAGGATCAATACAAAAAGCAATTCATTTTTTTAAAACAATGATTAAATAAGCTTTGACTTCCCTCGTCTTACATTCACAAGATTTTGGTAATTACATTAATTTCGACCTTGTTAGGAAGGCCTCCGAACTTGGTGGAGTAGTCGGGTGTTGACCAGTGTAAACGTTTCGAGTTTTGAGAAAAACATTCCCCATTTTGATATCCTTCCGAGATAAAAGGATACGGCTTATCGATTTTCGTACAGTAATTTAAGATTTTACCGATATCCGATTAAAAATCATATGATATTAGTAATTAAAACTGAGTAGATAGCACATGTTTATCAAAAAAAACATGGCGGAGTCTTTGTTCACCAAAATGTCAGGTCAACTGTATGTCTTTTTTATCGCGTCCAGACTTATGATAATTGAATAAAAACCTTACCTTCCGCTTTTCGAGGTTCCTAATTTTGTGTTCAACTACGACAATCGCTCTGCTAAACGGATCTACAGCCTCTGATGAGGCTGTTTTTTCTGGTTTTGAACTCGCAGAAGGCATCTTCTACAGGCAACAACTCGGCTGTAATGAGGATCGACGTTGCCAAGTTATTTTTGCAAACATTTGTTACAACGTTGCCAAGTTGAGAAGGGTCATTAGTTTTTTAACGTCTTTTCAAAAAATTTAATTTTCTACTTTTATCCGTTTTGAAATTAATTTTAAATATTTTTCATGATTATTTCTGTAAATTAACCTCAGAGTAATCGACGACTCCAGTATTTTAAAATTTTTTAAAGAAATTCACTTCGAGGTTCTGTTGACCTGCAAAAATAACATTTTTTTGATGAAGGAAAATTTCGTTTGTGGGAAATAATACATTTAATAACTAATATGAATTATATTTCAGTAAAAAAAAATTAAGACTAGGTAAATATATAAAGGAGGGTAAAGTTTAATCACGTTAATACTGAATAATTTAATCAGATTAATAAATTAAGGTGATGGGTCTGCCATTCGCCTTTCTTGATTTAATCCAGCTGTGTTAATAATTAGCTTCATGCTCCCTGAAAATGAAAATAAATATAAAGTTTATGCTAGAAAAAGAAAGAAAAATATTTTTTAAAAAACTTACAGAGTCATCTGCTCCCCAAGATAAATAATCTTTCTTAGTAGCTGCCTGATATTCTTCTACTAAGTCACAAACGACTCGATTTGAATTATCGAGTTCATCGAAATTGTTAGCGAACATTTCTTCCTTTTTAAATTGTTCCAGGAAAGCGTTTCTTTTTCTTAATTTGTCGTATTGCATAAGTACGCCTTGAAATAGCTGAAATTGAAATGAAAATGAGGATTTTGTTCCGATATCATCATTTACTATTGAATAGTGTCCTCAATTGAAAAATTCTACACTTACTGAAGAGATATTTGTGTGATTAGCCAACATGAGCCCTGATACACGATGTGATGTTTGAATATACGGACTTTTTCTTGATAAAGCTACTTGTATGCTCGCAGGGCCCCACGGTATAAAATTAGCCAACTTTCGTTCTCGGATTCTTTGTAGAGATTTATGAACTTGCGTTGGATCCACTTCGCCCTGAAAAATTACATCATCAGCTTTTATACAATTTAAAAATTTTTTAATAAAAAAAATTTGAAATTATCTACCTGAATAATATTTAAAATAGAAATGTAGCAATGAGCTGCGTTTCTATCAAAAGCTGTAGATACCATCATATTTTTCGGCTGTAACAATCTTCTCATTACATCTAAAACTGTCGTTTTTCTTACTGATGCATTTTCTTGATCAGTAGTTAAAGGAGTATAACCAGTCATTAGAAAATGCAATCTTGGAGTAGGTATCAATGGCGCAACTAATCCTATCAAATCATTATTCATATAAGACGGATACCTAAGAGTAGCTGTTGAAACAGACATAATAGTAGACACTAATGTATTGATTTGTGCGAAACTTGGGTTTGATATATGTAATCGATCGGTAGCTATTCTGTTAAGCGCAGTATTGTCAAGTACGACTACACAGTCCGCGCTGTGAATCAGTCTTTTAAGAGTCAATAGACTGTTATATGGCTGAACCTAAAAACAAAAAAAAATTTTTTAGTATTGTGTTATTTTTTTTGTTGTGAAAGTATATTTTAAACACTTACGACAACATCACTAATTTCATCTTGATTAGGGAAGACGCTATAAGTCTGAATCAATTTTTTTGGAAACCTATCAGTCAATTGTTCCAAAATATTAGAACCCATTCCAGATCCAGTACCTCCAGCGATTGAATGGCACAAAACGAAACCTTCAATGCTATCAGATCCTTCTGCTTCTCTTTCAATAATATCAAAAATTTCATCAGTTAATTTTTCTCCTTGAGAATATCCTGATGCCCAATTATTTCCTGCACCTCCTCCATGTTTTGATACATAAACGTTTTCTGGATTGTACAACTAAAATCGATACAAATATTTCATTATCAATTTAAAAAAAAATTATTGATTTTAATATTTACCTTGCTATGCTCAGAATTCATAATGCTGTTAATAACTCTTGGTTCAAGATCAAGCAAAACTGCTCTTGGTATATAGTGCTCATCATCAGCTTGATAAAAGAATACATCTTTCCTATCTGTGCCCTCAGTTACATATGGCTCAAGTATTCCTGATGGGTTGATCCCATGCTCAGCACATAAACGTTTCCAGAATTCAAATCCAACTTGAAAAAAACATTATTTATCATTGTTATTTTAAAAATCAATATGAAAAAACACAACCATTTTAGGTTAATATTTTCGGTATGACTTACTTTGATTTCCGCACTGCCCCAATTGTAAGGTAATAATTTCGCAAGGCATTTTCACTGTTTAAGTAATCATTAAAATATATTTAACGCTGAAATTAAGTTGATTTGGGGTATGCTATTTACAACGGATTCGCTCCAAAACAGATACAATTATAATGGATCCTTGTAACCTGTTTCCACCATAACATTAAAACTAGTTTATTATTCAAATCAACTTACAAAATGTAAATATGCAACGAAAAAAAAAAAAAAAAAGATTTTAATTAAAAGTTTAAACAAATAAATAGTGTGGATTTTTTGTAAATATAAAATTAATAAATAAAATAAAGTTAAAAAACAGAGTTATGAAAGGTGAGAAGCCATCTCATCTTGCCGCTACGGTGGAAACATTTTTAATCTTTTACTGAAAAATCGTCTGCTTTTACGAAATCAGGATTTTTCGAGTAACGAAATTATAAATTAATTTTTCCAAGATGGGTCATATGGAATTCGGAAAGCTATATAAAATCTATAATGTTGCTTATTATAGGTTATCACCTTACGAGTTAAAAGCTTTCAAAGGATTTTTTAGCCAAGGTGTCAAGAATCAGCTGAGACTACTTAGTCGTTATGGGTTGTTGGTCTCAGTCCGTAAGTAATATTTTTTTAATTTAAAATAAGAGCTTAATTTAGAAAAAGAAGTTGATAGGTAAAGGGCCAAACAGTCTCAATCAACTCAACGCAACGCTACCCAACGAATAATACTTAGCTTATGCATGACGTCAGCTTATGGACCATAAGTTTTGACTGAGCTACCAATCTTTATTGACATTCACATTTATTTGCCCATTGGCCAAGTGTTCTTTTATGGAGGCCAGGAATACCTCCTGAAAGAAATAGTCAGCACTTTTCTTGGTTGAACAGAAATCATGTAGCATGATTTTTTACAATAAACATTAAAATTATTTTATCAATTTCTAATGCAAAGCAAAAAGTTTAAAGGATCAAGTTGACTCTCGTACTAAATTTTTAGCAAGTTCATCAGTATCTTTTCACTAAAAATATTGTAGGCTAATGTCTGCTTTTCTTGTTGTAGCTCTCTCATTTCACTACTGTGTTTACTTATGGGCTAAAGAAGAATATGTAAGGATTAACCGCAAAAATCCAGATGACTATAAGGATGATGTTTAAATAAATGGAGTAGGATATTTAATTAGGTTATAAGTCAGTAGTGGAAGATCGCTTATTGTGTTGAAACATTATTTTTCAATATTTTGTTTCAAAACGGGATAAATTCAAAACATTTTTGTTCAAAAGAATTTCTTGGTGTTTTAAAAAATGTATCTTTTAAAAAAATTATACAACAATAAAAGATATAATTAGTAATACATTGAATTAATTTTTTGCAAAACCCATTAAAATTTTGTTTTGAAACTTATCTAAAAAATTAAATATCACAGAATAAAATGATATAGGTGTCATTTTTTTGTAGTCATGCGGTTATTATCTTTAACTTATTTTACGACCATGGGTATTTATTCCATTGAGTGTCCTTTAAATGACGTTCATTCCATTGATCAAATTTATCTGTTAAAAAATATTGAAATTTACAGCATACAACAAAAATCGTAACATTTTAAATATTCGAATTCTTTACCTAATAAGTCATTTGATAAAACCTTTTTCCATCCGCCTGACTCCCCTTTCCTTATAAAATTTAAATTTTCATCATTCTCTTTATTCAGTTCCTTCTTGATACCTTTCCCGATGTCCATGTAATTAACAGATTCATTATCTTTCATGCTATTGAAAGATAAATGGTCTTGTAATCGTTCAAGATCTTCTTCATTAAGATCAACGTTCAAAAATTTCGCCGTTTTCTTTATTACACCTTTCAAATCCTAAAAAAGAAATCAAGAATTTTAAAGGAACGTCAAAATATAAACGAAATTCAAAATTACAGTGTGTTTTGCGATTTAAGGCCAGTGAAAGCGCTTCCAGACGACAAATAAGAAGTTTTCATTTTATACCAAAAGAAGAACCAAGAATTTCGTCTCCATTTTGTGTAATCTATGATTTTATGACTTATGCAGCTTTTTGGTAACTTACTCTTTTCATTTCTTCGTATGTATTAAAAAGAATGTGGGATTTATCTTCGATGTTCCAAAAATTAATCACATGTTTCCAGAAAGGTGAATATGTAACTGAAAAATGAATCGAATCAATGTTTCAAGCTATAATTTAATTTTAACTAAATCCAGTAATCGTGAAAACTACCTCGATCTGCCAAAAAGGCCTCCGCAAAATCTTCTAATTTTCCTTGATAGCCAACCCATAATCTATGATGATGGTAATACGATATCATGGCGTCCCTTGGGTCTCTTGCTACATATATTATCTTCGGTTTAACTGTCCAAAGAGCTCTTGGTAACAATTCCAAAGGCAAATGACTTTTTATACATCTTGGTCGAGGTGTATTAGCTGCTAAATCAACTGTTGGTGGATAAACCTCGCCATCAGCTATTTTCGACATGATTCCTTCTAGTCTAAAAAAATATTACCGTAACAATAATAAAACTGCTGATTTTTAAACACGTTCAGCTTAAGTTACACTTACTCCATAAAAGGGAATCTTGTTCGCAATGGCGCCGACTTCGCTTTCTCATAATCAAGATTATTTTTTAGTAACCAAACCATTTCTTGCGTCCATGTTGTTCCTGCAATATATCAATTTTTTAATATATCCGAATTTTCCCAAACAAGAAAAATAATTCATTAAACTTACCACATTTCGGGAAAGTAACCACCCAAGTATCATCCGGATAAACAGTAAAATCTAAAATCTTTTTAATATATTTTTTATAATTGCAACTAACCGCTAATTCCGACGGATGGATAATAGTATCAGCGTATGATAAATTTTTAGCAAAAGATTTGTTTTTGATTTCTTCAATATGTTCATCGCACACCGGTTCGAAAGTAAATCCCTCGATAACTTCCATGTTTTCTGAAAAAAACTTAAGATGTTAACCCCGCACTGTGCCACGTTAATATTATCAAAACAACAAACAAACTTCGCGCTTTATACTAAGTCATATTTTATAATTGAACAATCAAATAATTTTAAAAATCCTTGAACTGATCTTCAAAGTGTGATTTAATCATTGACTGGCAGTTCTTATCAATGATCAAGGTTTAGTAATTTGTGAATGAAATAGGTGTCGGCAGTAATGCATTTTTTCGGTTTTTTTTTAAAGAAAGAAAAATATAGTGATTGATGTATAAACTTCAAGGGTATGAAAATTATGTTCATTTGTAAATATTATGAGGAGTTTTTTCAAGGGTTAAAAGCAAAAAAAAAAAAATGGAGAAAAAAATTTTTTCGATATGACATTTTAAGTTATGTAATTTTTTGTCAAAAATTTCCGTTGTTTGCAACAAGAGAACAATAAGATGCCGTTTATCAGTTGAAAGGATTTAAATATCTATAAATGTTTCCATGGCACTGTTTGGAGTGATTATATCATATCTATGATTAAAGTATGTTATTGGTAATTTAAAACCAAAAGTCTTTCTGATAAATCGATATTTTTGTTTTTTATTGTTTATAAGATAAATATTTTAGCCTTTAAGCCAAAGCCTAATGTGGGGGAAACTGTCAAAGAACTCATCCGCCAGGAATATCGTCTGCTATAACCTCCATTGCGCCCTATGGTCGAGAATGCTCAGCTTGTCAGTTTTAATTTATAAATTTTATCTATTTCATTTTTTTCTTTTTAATTTATAGTTTAACTTTCCATTTAACTTTATTTTACGTTTGATTTATTTTTACAAAGATGCGCCGCCATATTGAAACAACTGAATCGCAGATGGCGCGGCGGGCGCGGCTTTACTAAATAAAAGGCATGTTCCACGCTGAATGTGTCAATTTCTGTAACAAAGGCAACTTACGGAATATATATTTGAACTATCGTTTAAAAGAATTACCGTAAAAAGGCTTATAATTAAGATTTTTGTCTTTAAAAAAAAATACTATTTTTGGGACGATCATCTTCGAGCTGCGTATTGGCATTTGGTATCGAAGAAAATCATTATGTAATTATTTTTAAGAGAATAAATGATTTATTAATGAAAATATCGACTTGGAAATAAATCAAACATAACATTGCTTTTCTTTTTTAAAACAGCAAAAGAAAATGTACGAAAATCAACGAAATTAAAAAAAATGCAATCGACCTACTTACCTAAAAGAGATGTTAACGCGAAGCAATAACAAACTGCAACTGAGAATAATGACCGAGCCTAGTTTCGAAAAGATTAATCAACCGTGTTTACTTCCACGATTTAGAGTTGGTATTGAAACCAGCGTTGCATATTTTAACAAGGAAGACAACTATTATCAATAAATTTTTTATTTTATTATTTTCAAAGAAAATTTTCTATGGAAATCCCCTTCTTTATTCTTGAATAATTTTTTCTGATTAAAGTAAGCACGAGTTTAGGGCGTAATTATTTAAAATTGCGGATTTATTAACGAAAAGCTTAAAAAAATTAATTTACCCTTCAAGAAAATAAGCAAAATTGATAAAAGTTGGATCTAATAATGCAGGAAATGGTTTGGTCACGTAGCAATGTACGAACCGCCTTCAATCAACCGAAAATGATGCAATACCGTTTATTTATTTTTTCTTTACTGAATTCTAGATTCACGTCCTTGAAATTATTTTAATTTAATCATCTCATTAACGGTTAGTTTTACATAAGTTTAGGATATGTATCAAATAAAAAAGTAGATAGATTACTTATAATTTTATATTTTCTTAGCTTCTCGTCATGGCTCCAGAATCGAATCCTTTTATCTCCACAGAAATATTTTTATTAGCTGAAAATTTAAAGGTGAAGCCGGTGAAAAATGCTAGCTAGAGATCGAGACCCCAAGGCCTATCGATTTTTTGGTCTAATATCTTTGACTTCCAGCAGAGCTCGGCCATGTTGATTGTATTTACAATCGCTGCCACCAAATTTTTTTTAATGTTAAGTTTAAAGGAGGCAGTGAGAAATTTGTTCAAAAGTATTTCAACACATGTTAGATTAGTTCGAAAAATATTCCAGACCAATATTCTTAAATAATTGAATAAATCATGCCGGAAAGAGAAGTTAAAGCTCCTCAATCAAATCCCTTCAAGAAATTTAGAGATAAATAGAATAATTCTGGAGCCATCCGTTCCACAGTCCCTGAGTCTTACAAATTCAATCAAAATTTTGAAAAATAAATAAAAATATGTTTTATTTAAAACGATCTTAATTATTGCTGTTTTTAAAATTTTGAGCCAGCGATTTTTATAAATATTTTAAGGGGATATATATCCCATTTGATGTTTTATGTACATTAACGCAGCCATTCAATCGCTTAATTTAATCTTCCATTCAAGCTACCACTTGCTGTTTGTTCCTTTTTTCGATGCGAATCCTAAATCCGTCTTTCCTTTTCAAAATAATGTCTCCTATCAAATGGAAATCTTTCTCGGGTACATCAGAGTAAACTTTATAAGTTCTCAATATGGTGGAGAGCAAGACTTTAAGTTTCAACATTGCATATTTCCTTCCTGGAAACCAAATCGAGTATTTAATAATGGTGCCAGGTTAAGGGCGGCAAAAATTTCAAAGTACCCACCTACGCAGCTTCTTGGTCCAGCACTAAACGGGATATAAGCGTAATAATGACGATTTTGCATTCTCTCCGGTAAGAAATTATCAGGATCGAAAACTTCAGCATCAGGACCCCATAAACTTTGTTGCCTGTGCAATTTGTATGTACCAATTACTACTGCTGAGCCTGCTGGTACTACCTTGTTAATCGACGCTTAACAAAAAATATTGACATATTAAAACCTGTTCTTTCGTAGGAGACAATAAAAAAACATCATGACAAGTTTTGCGTGTGCTTACGTAATTTAATGTCTTGATTGATTTTCCTTGCAATGACCGGCACTGGTGGGTACAATCTTAAAGTTTCCATGATAACTCTTTCCATGTATTTTAAATTGACGGTGTCTAAGAACGTAACTGGTCTGTCGGAATCTCCGAAGATTTCGTACAATTCCTTGTAAACTCGATCCTAAGAAAATTATGAAATTATTATTTGAGTTAAATTTTTTTTTTAAATGAGGAAAATTGATTGGCAACTAACCTGAATGTCTTGACGGAGACCTAACATGCATAGTACGAAACTGGATCCAGCGGCTGTTGTATCATGACCCTGAAAGTGAAGAAAAATGATTTAAATCTATCCTATGTATATTCCTATCCAAAGATCAAAACTGTTTGGCGCCCCTCAATTTTAGACCAGACCGTTTTCAAATATTTACCTCGAACATAATGGTGTCTACTTCTTCTTTAATTTCTTCATCAGTCAATTTTGATTCCCTTTGTTGTTCTAACATGAGGTCCAAGAAAGCCATTCGCTTCTTCTCACCTAAAAATATTAAGATTCATGAAAAAAGAAATTTTTAAAAGTGTTTATTAGAAAATAGAAAATTTGTTGCTGCTTACCGACATCTTCATCATCGTCTAAATCATCTTTTAAAAATGGAGTTTTGCTTTCTTTGATTTTCTGTTCTTCTTTTTCTTCTTTTAGTAATAATTTAGTTTCTTCTTCGGAGATGATTGATCGGTTTTGGGCAAAAGCGGCTTTCTTTTCTTTGATGACCTGTAATTAAAAATAATGTTACTTAAAATTGGAGCGAAGATGCTTAAGAAGAGCGCTAGTGGGATTTTAGTTCGTAATGTGGCAGTAAGGAAGCGGTACTGTCGCTTTTAGTTCACAAAATGGAAGTTAAAGAGTTAGCATAGAAATAATGAGTGGAATCTTGATTTACAATTGAAAGTTATATCTCTGACCGTAAAGATTGCGCCACGCTAGCAAGTGAGGCGCTATCTATACGGCTTAGTTGTGAAACAGTCTTTTTAGTTTAAAATATTGTCGCCGGAGGCGTAAGTGTCGTTTTAGTGCAGAAAACGGTTGTTGGAGAGCGCTAGTGTCGCTTTAGTATAAAAGATGACCACTGAAAAAACGTTAGGTATGCTAATGGATGGCTTAAGGTCAAAATAAACTAACTACTTGGTCCAGAGTCCGTTCAGTTAGAACTTTTACTTTCTTCAGTTAAAAAACTTTGATTATTTATAAATTCCAACAACGGACCTTTGAGTTAAAATTTTCGCACTGGACAAATTTTTTAGATTACTTAAAAATACTTACGCTATTAGTCAATGAATGGATAATATTTAGCAAATGTTCCTGTTTTGATTTAAATTCGCTGAACTGGAAAAGAGATTCAAACCTCAACCATACTTTGTAAGTCCTTTGATGAATTACGTCGCACATCCTGAAAATAATTCATATTCCAGTTACTTAATCCCTTACTCCCCTTTCAGCTACGTAACTAAACATTGTGCCCCCCTCCAACGCCATCTCAGATTCTTTTTTTACGGGAGACAAATACACTGAAGATTTATTTGAAGTGATGCCAAATACGACCCCCAACAACAAGCCGCGAATATTATACGTATATTATACGTAGAAATTAAGACTCTTTATACCAAAAGTCTTAATTTCTACGTATAATATACGTATAATATGAGCGGCTTGTTGTTGGGGACTTTTATCTTATGAGCTTTAAAAATCTTAAAGGGAGCAATGAAGTCCTTACATCCTTACGGCCGTTCAGTGGCGTAACTAGCGGGCCCACCAGTTTTTAGGGGCCCATTAACTAAAAAAAGGGATTGGATGATTTTTGCAGACAAGAGGTGGGCCCAAAAAATCAGCTCTGCGGGCGGGCCTACGAAACCTTCGTTACGCCACTGGCTCGGCGCCCATTTCCTTCGCTAAGTAACGAATTTCATTTTTGAGTGAGCTCTTGTGGGCCCCTTTAAAAAGTTATACCCCTTGAGACTAAGATGGCGCTAATAACTCCACCGTGCCCTTACAAAATCTACTTACTTCATTACAGCCATGGCATAATCAAATCCAGCATTATCCTGATGCGTCTTTTTAATACCCATTGCGGTTTCTGCACGCAAAAAAAAATTAAAATTCATTCCCTTTCTACTATTTTACATAAAATTATAACAAATCATAATATACTAACCAATAAGAATATCAACAGTAACAGTGCTCATATAATCATGAACATCAAACTCTTTCCCAATTTCACCTTCCATTTTCTGACAAATATCCCTACTATTTTTATTAAACAGCCCGATAAAGGATTTCAACACGTTTAAATGAAACGTAGGTGCGATTAATTTCCTATGCGTTCTCCATTTTTCCCCGGTGCTAATTAACAATCCATCTCCTAACCAGGGCTTGAAAAATCTGTAATCTGGAGATTTATCAATGTGAACGTGGCTGTTTAATATCGTTTCAACATCCCTTGGATCCGATAAAAATACGTATAATTCTTGTCCCATCCAGGCTTTTATTACCGGGCCGTATTTATCAGCCATTTGCATCCCAAATTTAACGATTTCTACAAAACAATTATTTTTATAAAAATTACGAATTTTGGGAAAATTTTAATAACTTTCTCCCCTCACACTTACTGTCAGGCGATATAAAACCGTACAATGCATGGCCAAAGAATGGTAACGCCGGCGGCCCCGGCAATTGGCTTCCTATTTTTCTAATCCTCGTACTTTCTTGCATGTAATGGATGATGTATAAAATTACGGTGGCCAGTAGCAGCGGGTAAGCAATGGCCGTGAGCTGAGAAGCTTCAGGTACACTCTTAATCTCCACTCCTTCCATTTTGTTTTTATTGTTCAGTTACTTATTCACTAATATCTATAAAATATAAAAAAAAACCAACACTCACTAAAAAAAAATAAATAAATTTCTCCCGGGTAAATTTGTTAACGATGCTACCGGCCCGATGTGCAAAAGCAATTAATTAAAAACCAAGTCCGAGTGGTGAAAGACCTCATTGAACTTAATGTCACTGTCAATAAATGATCCGAAAATGGAATTGCAAATGAATTTTCAAATTAATTAGTAATCGATTAAATAACAGCAGGAATTTGGTTATTTACATTTTTTTTGTCAAAGAATTAAGGCCTAAATTTTTATTGACGTAATTTGGTATCCGGTGCATGAAGAGGGGTATATTTTTGCGTCTTGAGGAATAAGTTTAAAAGCAAGGATGAAGTACGTACCTGCGCACTGAAACCGAAAGTATAAAAACGGATCACTGAACTTTCCTGTTGGGAACCTTACATGTTAGAATGAATTTAATGGGGCGAATGCGAAGGTTATAGGAAGAAGCTTTGATTATATTGCTTAGGTTTTTTTCCGATGGTTATTAATTCATTTTTTCAAAGTGATATTGCAGCGATTAGTGGCGGAATAAGTCGTTGTCGACTGAAAGGCCAAAACTAAAATTCGAGATAAGTTTTGGATGGACGCTAAAGAAATATAAATGGAAGCTGAAGAAATTCAATTGGGCGCTAAAGCAATTAAAGTGGAAGCTAAAGCAACTGAGTGGAAGCTAAAGCAATTAACTTGCACGCTAAAGCAATCCAAATGGAGGCTAAAGTTACTAAATTGGATGCTCAAGCAAGTCCAAGTGGAAGCTAAAGCAACTCAAGTGGACGCTCATGATCGCGTCCATTTCAATTGCTTACAAGTTATGCAAGTGGAAGCTTCAGCACGTCACGTGGACGCTAACGCAATTCAAGCGGACACTAAAATCATTAAAATGGACGCTTAAGCAACCAAAATGGATGCTCAATCCGCACAAGCGAACAAAGTTTGAGCTAAACAAGTGGGACGATTATGAATTTCTTGCAAGTATTGCAAGTGGAAGCTTTAACACTTCACGTGGATGCTAAAGCAACCAAAGTGTAAGCTATAGGAACTTTAGTTCACCTTAAAGTTTGGGTATGTAGTTCAAAGTCGATAGATGTCGTTAGTGTACGTCGAAGTATGGTAGTTAAGTAATGCTACTGTCATTAGGGGCGAATAGAGAGACTAGATGGAGAGGGAGGGAATACTCCGGTTGCAGGAGAAGATTGTGGGCTGCGCCATATTGGAAATTCGCCATGTTGCAGGTCGGTTTATCGTTCAGGCAGTGGGATTACATATAAGCTAAGTTAGAGAGACTAGATGGAAGAGAGGCGACAGATCAGGACGCCTGCCTATTGGCTGTCAGAGTTAAATGGGTTGCGCCTATGTATAAGGACTTCCCATTGAATCTTATGGAAGAGGAACCAAGATGGCCGGATTTGTCGCCTCTCTTCCATCTAGTCTCTCTAAGCTAAGTGTTGGAGCCCACAGCCAGATCGATTATCAAACGTGTAACATGGCGGCAGAATCTTAATCAATCCATAAAGCGATGCAAGAGTCCCTTCCTCTCTATCTAGTTTTTCTAGGGGTGAGGTGAATTTTGGGGATGGCAACAAAAGCGGCCAACGAAAGCTTTTTCAGCGGTAAAGGGGCGCTTTCCATCAGCGACACATGGAGGCGTATGTCAAAGGAATCTCAAGCGATAAATCGCGACTGTAATTGTTGTAACACGAGATCTCGCTTAAGATTCCTTTGGCAAATGCCAGCATGTGCCGCTGATAGGAAGCACCCAAGGGTCACAAAATTTTTCGATAGGGCCACAAGTTTTAGATTTAACAATAACATTATATTTGTTCATTTGTTTGTTTACAATTGTTTTCCTCTTCCTCCCGCCATATTCAATCTCTCGAATATCTCCACACTCCCCCTAAAGCTCATCCCAGAATCCGGAAGCTGGAGCCAGTAGGTCAGTTGGAGGTCGTGTAGCCCTTCCTCTTCATAAAAACTTCGCTCATTTCGTTACTGCCCTTTAGCAATCAGACACTTACCAAATATCAAAATTCATAAATAATGCAAAACTATTGCCCAATGATGAGATGGTTAATTTTTCAACTAATATATTCCATAAAGCACGTGGTCGTCAGCTTTCATACTTGTCAAAACATTTTTTTTTTTCTATTTTTCACATCACTTCAATGTCACTTTTATTTACCGACATTCATCCTTACGCAAAAATACTAGGGAAACGTGATTTTTTAGCGCGTTATTAAAAAATCTTCCTCAAAGGCACGGAAAAATAGGTTGAATCGAATAAATGTTTGTTAATCGGGTTAACGTATGACGCGGTTATACTAGGTTAGGGTTTTGTGAAAGCAAGTTGAACCATAAGGAAAAAAAAATTTATATTAAACTATTTTTAACTGGCCTAAATTTTTTTTTATTGATTTAATATGTTTTTACAAACTTCTTTTAAAAAAAATTTTTGAGTCTACGCTGCTAAAAAAAAAAGAAAAAAAATGGCGGTGTTTGATTAATTAACGTGATTCATTAAATTGTACAATTAACAATATCGTTCGTTCCATGGTCAAACTTCAGCTTTGGTTACTTCTTTATTTCACTTGACAAGGTTTTTCCTTCTTCTGACTCATTTTACTTTTATATCCTATCTCCCGCTTGTTTATGAACAATCGGATACTTTCCGGTGAGTGGTTTTAATTCCGGAGAAAGTTTTTCTCCTTCGTAAACGTTACTAGCTACTAAATTTAATTTTTTCTTCCCTGTAAAAAAAAAATTTAAAATGTAAAAATACGGTCGATAAATTTATTTGCATATTAATTGCGATTTAAGACTATTCTTTTTTTTATCATCATCATCATCCTCGTGCTCACCATTCATATTTATTATTCTTTCTAAATATTTACACTGTCCATTATCAGTATGAACCACTTCCGTCGTTGTTTTATATATCCCGGATGGTGGGAATTTGGTTTTGGAACCTTTGGAAGTTATCCAGGATTGTAATTCTTCCACATCTGAAAAAAATTAAAAATTAGATGTTTTCCGCTTTTTAAAAAAAAAAAGGAATTTTTAGGTTTTGATTGTCACAGGGGAAATGCGCATATGCGTAAAAATATTTATACTCATGAATAAAAAGAGACCTATGGGTCGCCTACGTGAACAAAAAGACCCGATAATGACAATTTCAAGGTCGATTAAACGTCATCGATATTATTAAAACGATTTTTGAATTTTCTTTTGTTTATTTCTGCAAAAAAGGTGAATTAACGATTTCGCATCAATGAATGGTTTTCCGGGAGCTTTGAGCCAATAAATTCGATACCATAGCAATCCGTTTTCCTGCTTACTATTTTAAATAGTTTGGGACCCTGTGAAAAATTATCAGGGGCGCCCATTCGGTGAATTATTGAAACCGGCAGCTTATGTGTGCTAAAATCTTGACGCTTCTGAAATTTCGCACCCCTTAAAAATTAAACGGATATGTTTCCGGAGTGGAAATGTACTTAGTTGGGATTAAATCGTGCTTCGTCAATTCTGGTTCAGGATGATTTGTTTATGTCATGGGCTTGTAGCTAAGTATCAAGGTTATAAAAATGTTTCTTAGATGTTATGTCGTCTTTGTAGAGAACAATTGTCAAGTTTATCCATGCGCGTTAGTTTGAATATTTGATCAGGAAAATTAATTGTTAGGAGAAACCGCAAACACCTGAGAATTTGGTTTGAGGTGGATGTAAAAAAAAAAAATCTGAAAGAATGCGAATAAGTGGAGTTATAAAAAACCTTATCGTGTGGTAATAAAATTGAGTTAGGAGTAAACTAGTTCGTGTGCTAAATCGTTATCAAGCTTTAGCAAGTTTCCTTTATATTTCTTTCAAAGTTTTCAAAGATGCAGCAGTACAGGGGGTACTATAGGGATACTGGAGCCCCCAGTATGGGGGATCTGATCTTGATGAGGTTTCCCGCTGACCACTAGTGTGATCAAGGCTCGCCTATTCAGTGAAAGGGGGCAGGTAGAGTGTGCGCCTCCTGTCGCCAACTATAAAACGGGTCCATCGATGGACACCTTACAAGTCCAAGACTTCAGGGAAGACTGCGGCTGCGTTGGGAGAGAAACGTATCCAGAGATGCAAGATGCAAGAGTCCAGGGACCTGTCTGGAAAGGAATATGTGGCCTTCAAGCTCTGTAAGCTCTCAGAAATCTTCAATTGGGCTTCAAGCTCTGTAAAGTCACAGATAAATACAACTTCCTAAGAAATTTCTAAAGAAGAATACCACGAGAACGTTCAGAAACAATAGGGGCGGTAGCTCATTTTGCATAAACGTCTAAAATCCAAAAGCGTGCTAATTTAACACCAATCTTTCATCACTCCCACCTTTCCCATAAATCCTAACCAACAAAAAGCAGTCCATCCCGAAACATTAAAAGACACGGAAACACATAAAATATGTCTGTCTTATTTGACTGACTGTAGGTGTTACCTTCCGCTTTCTTGTTAAATATTCGTGGGCGGCTACATACATTTCAAAACTTGCACGTGCTTTATCGAAAAATTACGATTTCCCAATCGTTTGTTACAATCGGCGACGTTTTTTTTTTCTTCTTCTTCAAAACACATAACTTTATTCATCTCCAAAGTATATAAGAATGCGTATATGTGACGTAATTATTAATAGGAATGAAATGAAAACATTAAGAGACCGCGGGCTATTTAACAATTCCACACTTGTCGCATTGCATATGATAACATATAAACTGGGCGACCAAATGGTCGCCCAGTTGACAAAATTGGTCGCCCAGTAATGAAAATTTTAGCCAACTGGGCGACCAGAAGAAGTATAATTTCTCTCCCGAAACTGAGGAGGAGAGGAGGAGGACCTAAGCATTTCTTTGTAAAAAAAACTTGTTATTTGATTTAAGAAAAAATTATTCGAAAACACGTGATTCTAAAAATGGGGAAGTCAAGAAAAAGGTCAGTTTATGACTCATTTGTCAAATTCGGAGGGTGGTCTTTCAGGGATTATGCTGCGCAATCGTTTACAACGATTATGTTTTCGGCCTTCTTTATTGTATTAACTAACTTTTTGCTTGGAACATGGTTATGAGGGTGGACATTCTTTTTAAATTTTAATGCTTCCAGATGAGGATATTCTTTTTAGTTCCTTATTTTTCAGGTTTGAAAGCGTCCCTTTCCCTCAGTTTCGGTCGGTTTCTTGTTGAGCACGGACTCTTCTTGTTAAATCCAGATTTCTTTCAATTTTAATAATTAAGAAAAGAACGATAGAAAATTTTTCAATTGAAAGCTCCCTTTCAATTGAAACTATATTTATGTAATTAAATTTCAACCGGTAAGTTTCATTTAAGTATGCCATACTAGTATTTAAATTTCTAACTTAAAATTTTAATTTGTTTTAACTATTTGTCGGTTACCATACTGAATATAGAAGGAAAATGTTAAATATTTTCTCCTGGCACCGATAGGAATATTCTTAGTTTGGGGAAAGGGAGTAGGGGGGGGGGGGGGGGGGGGGGGGGGTTAGGGAGAAAGAAAAAATAAATGAGAGTCCGTAAAATTTGTGTTGGTCGCCCAGTCAAAAATTCTTATAATATGCAATGACTTGTCGCCATAATAATCTTTCCTCTAAGAGGGAGGGCTAACTTGTTTTTCCGATACCTTAATTCGGAAGACGAGATTTTTCGTTATTGTTTGTTCTTTCAAAAGCTTTTTCTATGAATGTAAAATGCGTTATGGTAATAATATTTAACCCAGGTCAATTTAGCGAATAGCGAGTTGACTCTTATTTGTGTTTATGTCGCAATTGTAAATATAGTGATTAATAAAATGTAATGATTAGGCTGCGAATTCGTTCAAGGGCAAATCAAAAAGTTAAGAAGTTGTATAATACGAGGAAGAAATGTAAGTTAAGGTACTAAAAGTGATAGTGGATTGTTATACAGATGATTATGAGAGAATAAAGTTTTGTTAAACTGTTAGTTTATCGGAAGAGTAGACTGTAAGTCTGGGCTTGTAGCCAATTCGCTCTTGGCTTGGGTAATGATTGAAATCGTCAATAGGGATCGCTGGCGACTCTAGAAATTGTTGAAGCGTGTTAAAGCATCAGTCATTTCTACAGCCTGCGAAGGAACATGAGCGAAGTGAAGTTTATGATTGTCAGCAAAGAAAAAGTTGCAGTTCAACCGCTATTTGTGGATTTTCGACTTAGGGCCGAGTCATGGGAACTCCTTAGGGAGCTTTATAGGGAGTGGACACTTCAATGATTCGCCTGCTTCATAGGGGTACGCCATTTTGAAAACTGCAAGCTGCAATGATCTCGAATGAGGGACTCATAATTTTGTCAAGAGATGGCATCACAGAAAATCTCAATGATTTTCTTTCAAATTCGTGGATTTAGATTTTCCTACAAATGATGGTGTCGCTATCCCTTGGCAAAGTTACGAACTAAAGCTCTGAAAGTCCCCCATTGAAAAGCGAACTAATAAGGAGTGGACACTTCGATGAGTCGTCTGCTGTATAGGGGTACGCCATTTTGAAAACAGGAAGCTGCCATGATCTCGAATTGAAAAATCTGTCGATTGCGCCGTTTGCTTTTCAATTCGAGATCATGGTAGCTTCCTGTTTTCAAAATGGAGTACCCCCATGTAGGAAACGACTCATCTAAGTGTCCATTTCCTATTCTTCTTTCGGTGTCCTGCTCGCACACGAGCTTAGGCGATCTATACGACGAGCTCCTCTTTCCTCGTCATCAAGATTGTTCTAAGGACAACAAATAGTGCAGTGGTGTCCCTCTTGCCTTCTGCACCGCTGTACTAACACCGTTCTGATGGTTGCCAGATACCCAGATTGCAACCGTTCCCATCTTACCGATCTCCGCCTACAACCGGTACTGAGGTGCCAGCTGCCGCACTTCACGAGGCTGATTGCAGTGGAAAACCACTGGGCGGTGGGAGCGCAACTTCCCTACGTCACTTCCTATAAGGCTCCCTAATACACTCTATTCATCCCTGGTCGCTCACCCGACGTCCTCAATATTCTTTAAATTTCCTCCGAGCCCGGACTTTGCTTAGTTAGTATCTATCTTTTCTCCTTCAACACAACTATTCAATTGCGGCTTGCGCTCTCTTAGAATTTAAACGGATTGCATCACTTAAACGCACCCCAGAAGAAGCCTTTTCACCCTTTCTTTCCAGTACTAACCTGCATCAAAATAATTTCTTAATTTCTTCCAATGTTTAGCATGTTGAACTGAATAAACTCCAGCAACAATAAAAAATATTAAACAAGACGAAACTGCAATCCCTAAAATAATAGTTTGCCAATCGAGGATGAATTTTTCGGTCGATGAAAACTTTTCCGAATATTTAGCATCATCTACAAGTTTTTCCATTTTCACTCCGGCGAGTGGTTCTTCAACTTTATCAAAACCGAAATTCTTAATTAAAACTCCGTCTTCGTCGAATTTTAAATGATTCGGATCGTATTTCGTTTCGGCGTCGATATCCACATCATCCACATCCTTTTTCCTGCTGCTTTTCAACAATTCCATCGCTTCTTCATTATTAAAATGTAAATGATTAATATTCCCATTTTCTAAATCGAAAGGCATTTTAAAAACGTTTTTCCTCCATTTTTTAAAATTCAACAAAGTATCTTCTAAATTTTTTTGTTTCTCTAAAGCGGTTAAATCGTCCGATACTTTATCTTCTAACGATTTGTGATGATTATTATGATTTGAATTTCTACTTATGGTTTTCAATTTGTTCCATATTTCCTCGTCGCTGTCTCCTGTTTTAATTCGATGTTTATCGCCGACGAAAATGTCTCCTCCTTCGATTTCTTCGTCGCTGTTTTCGTTCGAATGAGATTTATCCAATTTTTCCTGAAGGATTTTTTGCCTTTCTTTGTGTTTTTCATGTTCTCGTATTTGTTTGAAATTTTCTTTAAATGTTTCTAGCATTTCTTTCTGTGGATTGCTTGAGGTTTTGTGACTGCCGTCAGGGTTTTTTAACCATGACCAGTCTAAGTTTAACTCGGATAGCGGTCCGCATACTGTGTCGGTGTGCCCCTAAAACAACAAAAAAAAGAATATTAGTTTTTCGTGGAGAATGAGGAACGTGGGTAGCGACGCTATGCGGTATCTGCGCTTGGCCAGACAAGAAATTGAACAGCCTAGTTGGCCAGAAGTCTGATGAAGACCACTAAGCATGTCAAGACATCAGAATGGGATTCTAAGATGGGAGAGTGAGAAAATGGGAAGCAGTGGCCCATTTTAATAAAATAAATGAGAACTAAATAAAAAATGCATAGATTTTTGGCCTTTTAAGAAAGTAAATTAAGTTATGCTTAAGGGAAGAACAAAATTAAGTTAAGTCGGCAGATTCACTAGACATTAACCATCTCATATTAAACAAACATGAACTTAAAAAAAAATTAGGCAACAAACAGAGCCTAAAATGGGCCTCTTATAATTTAAGTTTCTGACTCAGCAGGCAAGATTTTTGGTTGTAAATTAATTTCTAGCTTAAGTTTTAATATTTTTTAACTTGAAATCTGATTTTTGCCATTTCAGCATTATCAATTATCTTCCCACAACTTTTCCAACAACCACACAATTACAACCTTTTAGTTGGGATTAGGGTACGCTGCTGAACGTAATAACAGTTATACGAAAACAAACCCAATAGTTTACCATTAAATGCCAAAGGGTTAAGTACCCATGAAGAGTCTGCTTTAGGTAATATACTTCTGGCTATTACGTCATGCAGAGAAATTTTAAATTTTAAGAAGATATGAACCTGTGGGCGCTATTTAATTCGGATATACCCAGATGACGGCATCGGAAGAAAATTAGGGATCGGTAAATGGTAACAATCATTAAAATTGTGATTAGCTAATTAAACCTACATTTAATAAAGAGTAGAACGAATCCGTTTGCTCTTAAGAGATCAAAAGCACTGGGATTTCTCGAGGCTGAAGTATGTTGAAGAGTAAAGAAATTTCATCAAGTGGAGAACTGGAATCAGGGTCGTCGACCAGACGCTGGAGAGGATGCAATCATCCCAAGTAAACATTTAGCAGAAATTAGCTAATTTTTAAATCAAGCCGAGGCTTATCTCCAACTACTTGTGCTAGAAAAATACCCAGACTTTCAAGCAAATCTCAATGCGTGTGTGTTTTCTTTTGCTGATTCACGTTTATTTTCCAATACAATTACTCATACACACACGACTTCTTTTATATCAAATTGAAAATTACCATGCTGGTATTAACCATATAAACGCTCGATTTAATCAATCACTAAATCACGTCACCTTTTGTCTATTGTTACAATTTTCAGCTGCACCTACAAGCTTTACATCGCATGCGTTAACCTAATCTTATAAATCTTGATTTTATAACCCACCCATTATAAGGTCAGATCGATCTTCCAAAAAAAGGAAAAATAAATAAATCTTTATACTAACCTGACACGGTCGGATGACAATATCCGGATGCGTGCATTTCGTGCAATCCTCGCAGGACTCCAAGAACGAGGACCAAAATTGGTTTTTCTCGCAAAGTTTACCGCTCACATATGTGGTTACGTACAACAAGAATATCGGAACAAGCATTCCCTGCAATTAAAAAAGAGAAAGATAAATTAGCACGTGGTAGAGATTAAAAATAAACGTATGACAGATGTATTAATAAATCAGCAAGGCTTGCAAATGGTGATAACTCGTTGGCGGACTAGTTATATAAAGGTTTAGGAAACTAAAATTAGAGACTCCAACTTCAGCCATGACTGGCGAGATTGATTTTTTCTCCGGGAGTTAGCGGAGCTATCGATTTGAATTTGGCGCTCAAGCAAAAACAAAAAATTGACGCTTCAGGTATAAAAACAAACTGCTCGAGCAAATAAAATGGAGGCTAAAGTTAAAATTTTGGACGCGAAAGTTATTAAAAAAAAGACGCTCTGAAGTAAAAGAATGGAGGCTAAAGCTAAGAAAGTGGACGCTTAAGCTAAAGCTAAAAATGGACGCTCAAGCATGAGAAAGGAGGCTCAAGCAAAAGGATGAAGGCAAAAGCTGAAGAAAATGGAGGCTCAAGCAAGAAAATAAAAGCTAAAACTGGGAAATTGGACGCTTCAGCTAAAAAATGGACGCTGAAGCAAAAAAATGGAGGCTAAAGCTTTAAAAAAAATGAACGCTCGAGCAAGAGAATGGACGCTTTAGAATGAAGAAGACGCTTAAGCAAAAAAATTGATGGGACGTCTAAAAAAAAGTAGGTTGCAGTCAAAGAGTTGACTGCAAAGCTACAAAATTTTTAGTTGCCCTAGCTCTGGCTTAGGGCGAAAGACGTTAAAACCCGTCAAAAAGTGATAGGCCTTCTCAAATCTGTGAACAGGAGTAAATAAAAAATTTAAAAACTCAGCCAAACTTGGTTTAATATGTGTCAACATATTGCACTTAACTACACAACCATAATCATTAACCCTTTAGGGTATTTGTAACAAAACTAAATACTCCATATGCTTCCTACTTCTGGACCTAAAAACCTGTTCCATGAGGGACGTCTGAATTGATTATCATTGGGATCTCCCATCAAGGGTGAACTCTATCATTCTTTTTTTTATATATACGCTCTCGGAAACATTTTGGGGCAATTTTCGTGATGTTTGAATGACAACCGGGTGATACCTCACAATTTTTCACTTTTTTCAAACACGATTTGGCGATTTAAACTCAGTCGTGTTTTATTAATAGATTATAAGATGCGTGATGTGGTTTTAATACCTGAGGAGCGGTCCAGTTTAATATCAACGAACCCGTAAAATGTCAACTATTACTAAGTTTTTGCTCATGAGCTGTGGGAGGCCCCTTCTGGCTCTAAATTCATGATTCACGTAAAAGAAAAAAAACATAATGACTGATATCGAAAAGTTTTTAAAGGTTTTTCGAGTGATTGGCAGGTGATTTTGTTTACCATAAGGGTACGTGATAAGATCAATTGAGTATATCATTTTGGTTTAAAGGAATTTCGTAGGTTTTTGTGAAAGACGACCTTACTGAATGTGGTAGGTGACTTCAGGTGTATTTTAAATCTATTTTTGGATGTGATTTAAAAATAAATCGGTTTCAATGGATTGTGTGCGTGTTTTTGACTTCGTGAATAGAATCCTATACTTTTTTTTAAAGAAAAAATTGTTTGCTATTGTTGTATATTGAAAGATTTGGAGTCAGAGGTAGAATTTATCATAAAACCGGCTTGGAAAAAGTTTCAAGTTTAAAGAAGCAACAATGGGTCAACTGGGCTTGAGCCCCAGAAAGTTAATTTCGGGCAGGAAACTTCGGCCCCTTGCCTTCGAGTTTCGAGTCCAAAGGAAAAAGTATATAACTTATTGATCTCATTAAATTGCAGCAATTGTCGGCTTGGCGCTTTGAGGTGTTGTCAAAGTTTGATACAGGCGATGAGTTGTTTATATTTTACTGTGCAATGCAGCGGAACGATAAAATATAAAATTCAAGAGTTCTGATATCAGAAACGATTGCGGAGACAATAAAGGAAACAGTAAAAAAGATTACTACTATTGTTAAAAGTCACAAACCAGAAGTTAAGCTTACAGCTAAAACTATCGATTTGGAGCTGCAGATAAGAGTTAGAGTTTAGCATTAGAAGTGAAGTTACAGTTGGATTTTAGAGCCAGAGCAAGGCTTACGCCCAAAATGGATTTCTCTATTGTGCACTGGGCTACATGGAGCTAGTTGGGGCTTTTGATCATTAGAGTCATCGTTTCTAGGCAATAAGTGAAAACCTTTCTCTTGAGATTCAGTGGGATTTTTAGATCTATCAACAGCGAGGAGTAATTTTTTACTGAATTTCGCCGTCTGGTTTTCCTTGCTTGTATTGATGATGTGACCCAAGAACTTTTGCTTATTCTAAATGGCTACTACGTAATTGTGCTACGCCACTGCCAACAGCAATAAACCTACATTATATCCTTTTTTACTTTTCCAGTGAAATTAAAATTCTTTCTTTGCAAGCCTATCCAAATCAAATATTTGAAATACTTGATAAGCATCCAACTTAAATACCAACTCACGCACAAACATAACATTTATTATTCTTGCAGGCCCAATCATACTTTTTAAAAAGTTCAAAATTTACACATTTATCACATGTGAAATCTGACGTAATTAAATCAAATACCAGTTTCCACATTTTGATGCTAACTCTGCCGGAACCTTTAACAGTTACAATATTCTCTTTAAATAACTCCATACATCTTCCAGTAACAATCCCATTTAATTTTTAAACGACCTTCGACCACTTTAAACAAAACCACGAATTTATTAAAACCCCGAACAAAAAAAAGTCAAATAATTCTAAAACATAATCGTGTAATGTATAACAATCATCTATCAGGTCAAAGGACATTTCGTGCATTTATCCCTAAAAGATTTTTATTAGAAAGCGGAAGCAATTACACAATTAAACTTTTTTCAAAAAAATAAAAAAAAACTAAAGCAGAAGACATTTTTTTAAACAAGTCAAGGACTTTGCTCATCTTTTTTTTCCGCATGTATGGAATCATAAAAAAAAAAAATGTTGCAATCGACTAGCATCCGTTTCTAATATATAGGTTGGATATTACTATTTAAAAAAAACAATACTAACTTGCATGAGGCTAATTTATCACTTTCAACATGAAATAATCCAAAATAATTTTAAAAAATCGGGATGCATTCGCCTACGGCCACAAAACACACATTTAAACAAAATAAATAAATTTTTAAAAAAAAATTAAATTAAATAAAAAATTTTTTTAATAAAAATGGCGACGTTAACTTCACATGATCGACCTTAGTTTGTTACTGCTCCATTCCGCTTTCTATCGTCATTTGTGTACGTTGTACCTGAATTACTATAAGGCACTCAGTTTGGTTTTTTCATAGTGATTCATAAGATAAACACGTGTACCATTTTAAATAAACCGAATCGTTAGGTGTGGTAAACGTGTGTATAATACCTTATACATCTATCCTTTTCTTAATCACTCCATCTCTTTCTTTCTTAATGGGACAGTTAAAGATATTCTTAAAAAGTTAAAATTGATAATATACATCCATCCTTATCTCGCTTAACGACTTTAAGGTATTCGAATGGGAATACCTGCGATGGCTGATGTGAACACGTGATTCAAGTGGCCAATCGCGTTTTAGACTTTTCGTGACGTTATTTTTGAATTTTTTTCGAGGGAGAAAAAAAAAACAGGCAGCTGCGGTTTTGATAATTGGGAGAATTTTTTTTTGGCCTTGGGTTTTTGTCCAGGTGTTCGGTTTGTTGGTCTGTCTTTGTAGATGTTGAGTGCGTATAATGTCCGTAGGCCTAGAGGAAGTTGATGATGATTGTTTATCAATGGACCTTTATCATTTTATGATACTTTGACCTCTTAAACACGGTCAATGACAATAATACGTAAAAGTTTGAGTATGGTTGTTATGTCCAAAATATTTAAAACAGAAATTTTGAATTTAAAAATTTTAGCAAAAAAAAAATTAGTGAAGGAGCTAAACTTACATGATTATTATGATGATAGTTGGAGGATTTTTTCGGGGATTCGGTTAAAAATTAGAATGAAATTTGCACATTGCGAGATGATAAGAATTCGGGATGATTTCGAAACCCTAGTTTATTTGATAAGTTTTTATTCAATAAATATTAATATGATTTATACGCGATCCGACACTTGTACGGTTATCATCCATGTCCATCGGGATAATTTTAAATGTTCTTTCCGTATGTGCGATGAACCTTCTCTTTGCAAGTCATGATAGTATTACATGTGCAAATAACTGTCGAAGATGAAGCGGAAATAGAATGGGGTAGGTATTTTATAAAAGGTACGTTGGAAAATTATTAATTCGGGCTGGGTGTGAACGCTGTGATTATTACAAAAAAGTGATGCGGGTAACTTGATAAATTTTAAATGAAAATTTGACAGCAGCAATGCTTATACAAGTAAATCTTTTCCTCTGGACTGCCCACAACAAGAAATTTCTCTAAGCCACCGCTAAAGAGAAAACTTTACCCAAAAAATGACTTATTCAGACACAACAGCCAGAGAAAGCGTCTGGTCTCCACTAGACAGAAAGACATATGGTCCTTCAAGCTTCCTTCTACCCCTGCCCCAGCCCTGCTTCAATTCATGCAACCTCAATAGCTCAGACCTTTCATAAGCTTTCTTATTATGGCGACTCCCAGTTCGAGAACATGGCAGCCCCGTGTGTAGCAGACGACTCGTCGAAGTGCCCACTCCGGGAAGGAGTGTTCCCACTCCTCCCACTACTAGGCTCCCATACAACTCTAGCAGACTTATCTGACTTAACAAATTTTGAATACAGTAAAATCTTTCAACATTTCTTGCCTAACGCTTTTAAACAGACAAGCAATCCCAAAAGCTCGGCTTGAAATTATATCTTGGTACTCTAACCAATTTAATCTTTCTCATGTGCTTAATCCTCTAACCCTCAAAATCTACGAGATTTCGCAAATGCGTAATCCCAATCCAACCAAGCCTTGAACCAGCTAGATATTAGCTCCTTTAGCCTACATGGGCTAAAAACCCCTTTCCTAATCTTATTTATGCTAAAACAACATAAAAACACAAAACAACAACATTCATTAGCTGCCACAGTAAAGACTCATCATCAATATGCAAACTAATTAATAGATTTCTAATTGATCAAATACTAAAAAAGCAGCGTCAGTTCAAAGAACACGTGCTATATTCCCGTTGAAGTGCTTAGAATATGAATCAACCCAAGAATCCCAGGGGTCATGTCAGCTTATCTGTGATACTTGTGAACTTTACCAAGGATATTGCCTTATTCTTACCAGAAACTAAAATCACCTTAAAAATTTTTACAATGAATTTATTAATCGAATAAACGTATTGCAAACATAAAGCACGTGATCGTATGATTTCCCGCGCGATAAAACTCTTATCTGCTGCCACTGCAACAATCATCAGACGACCTTTTTCACCTTTTCTACTTATATTCATCATTTTACGTAAAAATATTACAAAATAATTTCAATTTAATTCCTTTACAAAATAATAACCTCTTAACCTCCCTTAAAAATAACTTTACAAATCTTATCTCCAATCACCATTTTCGTTCCGTTAAATTTTCGAACACGTTAGAACAAAATGGTGACTCGAAGAAGGAATGATATTTCCTTGCAAGAAAATTCGGAAACATCAGGTGATTTATTTATTTTTACACAAAATTTTGATTGATTATTATCTCCCCGCACTTTTACGTATTTCTGTCGAGTTATAAATAAAAATAATGTGATTAATATCAACCTAACCCTATTTTGTTACGTGACATAACCATCGGCCTATGTTTTCTTGCATCATAATTACACTAATTCCCTTGAGAATTTTAAATACTGATATATTTTTTTTTAGCTGCCAGTGAAGATGACAATAAAATAGAAAAAATCTACAGCGGCAGCACAAGAAGTGCTATTTTATTAGTAGCTGCTATTTTTTTAACATCATTAACAATGTTAGCATGGATTTATATGAGCTTTCCACAACTTGAAGAGTAAGTTCATTGCACGTTTTACCCTAATTGCAATTACTGAAAATTTAATTTCAATTTCAGGAATGAGAAAACGCACATAAAATTGCCTTTGGACATTGAAGATGCCAAAAATTTAGGAAGAGTTCTCGACAGATACAAAGATAAATACTTCATAGAAGTACTGGCCTTGGTGTTTGTAACATATATTTTGTATCCTTTTAATTATTAATGAGAAATATCTAAAATGTAAATTAATACTTTTCTTAATGTTATATTATTCAGCTTGCAAACATTCGCCATTCCTGGATCAATATCATTATCAATACTCTCAGGTTTTTTATTCCCATTCCCATTTGCATTAACACTGGTTTGTTTCTGCTCTGCCACTGGTGCCTCATTATGTTATTTATTATCATCAGTCTTAGGAAGAAAATTAGTTCAAAAATATTGTCCTGACAGAGCAGCACAATGGGCAAAAACAGTAAGTTGATTCTTTTATTTTTATTCAATCAACATGAACATCATTGATTAAAAAAATGTTTTTTTTTTCCAGGTAAATAAGCATAGGGATAGTATACTAAATTACATGCTATTTCTACGAATGACACCATTCCTACCAAATTGGTTTATTAATATTGTAGCACCATGCATTGACGTGCCTTTATTCCCTTTTTGGTTAGGAACATTTTTGGGGGTTGGACCTCCATCTTTTCTAGCTATACAAGCAGGACAGACACTTCATGAACTGTCTGCTGATAAATCAACATGGTCTTGGACATCTGTCTCATTATTAGGTATGAGTGCATTCATTTCGAAAAAAAAGGCCAGTTGTTATAAATTTTTTTTACAGGTTTATTTGCAGGTCTTTCACTTCTACCAGTATTTCTAAAAAACAGACTACGTAGAAAATTTGAATAACATTTCGTCGTATCTAGTCAACGTGTCGGGATCGTGATATACCACTATGTTGTCATTATTGCAAAATTGTCATTGTAATTTTGATGTTTGTCGTAATGGTCATGTCTTTTTCAGTGTTTTGATAATTATATTTTTACTGTTACACAAAATATTCTTCATTCATTTATATTTACCTAAATTCGCTATTACGGCCCTTAAAATCTGAATTTATCCAGTCAATATGACTCACGACGCATTTACAATAAAACCTAACCTATAATGGTAAAATTATTTGTTTATATCTGAAAACTCACCGACATCTGATAATTAGGGCGCTGCCTTTAACCAGACACGTGTATTTACTTAAAACCATCATTTCACTAACTATAAACTCTTATCTACCGATAAATAAATTAAAATTCTTCCTCGAAAAAACCGGAGGAAAAAAACGTTGAAAATCAAAGACCTTTAGAAATAGACCGAACGCTCTTACGGAGGTCTTGAAGCCAAAACAAATCGAGTGAGTGTCCAGATTTCCGTTCAGAAAGAATAATTTCTGACAAAGGAACAAAGGAACCTTTGACAAATACTGTACTAACTGAACGGAATTCCAGACACTCAGTTGATTTGTTTTGGCTTCAGCGCTAAGCACGGGAGTGTTCGGTCTATTTCTAAAGGTCTTTGTTGAAAATTAAAAAACATGGCGTCGTAATGCAACAAGTCGAATGAATCATTTTTTCGTTTAAAAATACAACAAACGTAAAATGAAAATGTCTTCGCCGTTTTATGAGTTGGATTTAAAAGAAAAAATAGAATTTGTGAGTTTATCGCCGTATGAATGTTCGCAGAATTTAATCTGCTTAGCTTTTAAAAATAAATTAGTGGTCGGCCTTATTAAATTCCAAGTAAGTTCGCATTATAACCTAACCTTGTTGGATATTATAACCGGTGTTTTCAATAATTAATTTCAGGAGGAATTCGATGATATAGATCATGAAGTTGAATTCGAACAAATCGAGCAATTTTATCACGGGCAAAGGGTACACGCTGTTTCATGGAATCCAAACACATCTTTAAATAAATTGCCAAAAACTATTGAAATATGTGCAGCAGGTAGTGATTTCAGTTTAAGGATTTTTATGAGTGATGTTAGTACAAAACGACATGTCAGAAAGGTAATTCTCCAACAGATAATCAATGTTAATGAGATAATATGGGATTAATAATTATAAAAATGCATTACAGGAATTAGAAGGGCATGTTGATTATATAAACGACTGTGCATATGACCCAGAAGGAGATTATTTAGCTTCAGTAAGCGATGATTTAACATGTAAGCTTTGGCAGGCAAATCAACAGTTTCAGCTATTAAATGTTTTCAATCTCACATCACCAGGAATGTGTGTAGCTTGGCATCAAGACGAACCTGGGAAAATGTTAGTGGGGGAGAAAAAAGGAATTGTTAGGCTATATAATACATTAACTTTACAACCATTAAGTTCCATTATATGTGGTTTAGTGCCTTTGAAAAGCATGGCATGGAGCCCACAGTCAAAACAGCTTGCAATATTAGCTGCTGGGGAGTTGATTGTGACAGATATGGGTTTAACATCGTAAGTGAAATTTATTTTTAAATGATAAATGATGACTGAATGAGAAAAATAATTCTTTTTTTTTTCAATAATTAGGAGTCATTCCAAAGAAAGTAAAATGCTTCATCCTGGAGGAGGGTACCAGATTGCTTTTTGCAACGTAAATGATAATTATGTGGCAACTGCAGGAAGGCCAGGAAATACTTTAAAGATTACACATGTTAAGAATAAACAGTCGATAGTGTCTGCAAATGTAGAAGTAAGTATAAAAGCTCTATGGATGATGAAGAATAATAGCAGAAATAGTTCTTTGGCGGAAATAAGCCAAAAGTTTAAGGTAGTCTCAATTTTCCCAACGATCATGGCAAAAATTAAAGTCATTTTATCTAATAAAGCTGTTTCTAGAGGGCACTAGTGTCACGTCGCTTTAATCTGTGTAATACTAGTGGGATGGCGCTAGTGACACTTTACATTGTCATCGACAGGTTTATTGGCGCTAGTGTCGTTTTAGTCAGTAAAATACTTGTTTGAGTGCGTTGCTATTGCGCTAAATAATCATCCACAGGTTTATTAGTGCCAACCTGCCAGCACAAAATTTTTTCGATCGACTATCTAGTCTACAGTTAGCTTTCTGCTTCGTAAAAATACTGAAAAAAATTTCGTTTATAATATTTACCTCGGCAAACTTTATCCCTTTTCAATGTAATTTACATGCTCTTGCGATAAAAAACTTAATTCATAAATTTTAACACGCGTTATAAGAATCGCGGGCGTTTCGTAAAGGTCCTCAGGGAAATGCTCATAAAACAATTTTATCTCCTTTATTATCATTTAAAGAAATATTATACGTGAGTTGATGATATTTAGCAATTTATATACTTTAACTTAATAATCACGGTTTTTTTTCTGTTTCATAGCTAGGTTAAGAGTTGTTTTGTTTTAAAAAATATTAGTTTCTAGGGTAGATAGCAACAGAATAGTCAAACTAAAAATGGAGGATGGGGAAAATAATTAAGATCGCTAATGTCGTTTAGGTTTGCGAAATGGTCGAGGTGAGCGCTAGTATTCTAGTTCGTGAAAAGACCGCTGCTGAGCGCTACTGTCGATTTACTTGGTTAAGTAAGGCCCCTGGTGAAAGTTGGCGTGGTTCTGAATAGAAGAACGCCCTTTAGTATGTAATCGGGTTGAGTTAATTCGTACAGTCGTCGCAGCTGATCGCTGGACGTCGTCTTAAATTGTGAAGACGTAATACTGTATCCATTTGGTTTGTAACTAATTTGTATAAGCGCTGGAGTCGAATCCAAATGTCGCAGTGTTGCTTATTTGCCAAAATTTTTCTCGGTAGGGCAAATCCCTTTCGGCCACCCCCTGGCAATATTGTCTACCATGTTCAGGAGCAATAATTTTAAAAATCACGATTTCTTTTCAGATATTTGGAGGTTTTAGCTGGCACCACCGACTTCCATGCTTAATCGTAGGCAATAATTCAAAATTATCAATATTTAAAATTTCGCCCAAATAAATTGCATTTGAATTGTAAAAGAACTGACTTTGCAACCGTGGATTTTTATTATTTTTGTATACAAATCACTCTTTAAATAAAAAAAAAGTGTTATAATCACTCTTGTTTTTTCCGAGTAATAACCATAAATAAATCCATTACCGATATTACCTCCCAGATACAAAGAGAAAATAAGCCATAGTTACATAATAGCCGGGCGATTTGTACCTCAACGGGGAACCCTTGAACCGACGCATGAAACAAATTGCAATCGCTTTTTTCAGTATTCAACAACGCGTGGGGTAATTGAAAACTGAGAGGGCTTATATTATTATTTTTCTAAACAAAAAAAAAAAAAAATTAAATTACACATTTTGATCAAGGGGATTAAATTTAACTTTCACACATCTTCCACGTTCTAATTTTTTTTATATAAAAAGGAGAACCAACCAACTAATTTTCCCGCTCTTACACTCTTTTTCATTACCAGAAACGAATCGAGATTCCAAAGAAACAGAATTCAAAAAATTTAAATATACATCTCATTTAAATTCAATTCATGCTAATATTCATTTTTCCTTCTTTAAAATTTCTCAACACTTCGAAAACCCTCCAGCAATTGCATCCGTCGAGAATTTTTACAATCAAATTCGTTTCCTTTTTACATTCCAAAAAAAAAAAAACTGATTATTGGAAAAGGTTAACTTATCAATCGATAAAAAAAATCCTAATCGGCTTTCTCCCGTCCCTTTTCAACGAAATAATTATGCGGATGTACAAAAAAAAAAAAAAAATCAAATGAAAATTTTATTTCGCACCCGAAAAAAATATACACACAAACACCTGGTTAATTCAATTACCAACTCAATCATTCATTATAAACCTTGAAGTATGCGATGCTCAAATAATCAACTGAAAAAATCTATTTCGTACACGCCTACTCGTTTCCGATTTCTTAATAAGGTTAAAAATAAAAATTACGCAGCGAAATGGGATGAAATGAATAAAAATGCTTTTTCCTTGGGGCCTTCCCACTGGAAAAAAAGTTACAAGTTGAGTTTATTCGCTGGCGACTTTTTTTTATAACTCCATAGCAAAACAAATTAAAATTTCTAGTTAAAGCGAGAGGAAATGCAAGTCAGCGTATTTTTTCCCAGTGGCGAAAGATTCAGCAAAATTTTTATGCGTCCACATGAAAAGAAGCCACTTGGGGGGTTGTGACATAATTGGTTTTGAAAATAAGCCCATTAATGAAAAACCACTGTGGCCATCTAAGAATAATACCAGGCTTTCCCACAATAACGAACCATAAGACTAAAATTCAGAACTAGCCAGTCAGTTCAACTAATTTTCCGCTGCCACCATAAAATTCTCAATTCCACTTTCCTCAGTTTCCCCAACCTTGTTCATTTTATCTTTCATTATTTTAAAGGTACGAAATAGATAAATAATGAGAAAACGTAATTAATGAAAAGGATAAAACTCACAAACACGTCTGAAATATTATTATTTCAAAAACAAACCCACTATGCTGATTAGTTTTGATTAATTCGCTCTGGCTTCGGGTCTAAAAATCAAAAATCCTCATCTTCATGAATAAACTATTGTTTACCTGGATCTTGTCATATAATCAAAATCGAATTTACCTGTGCGAAATTTTTAATACCGTAGTGTTGTGTGTGTGGGGGAGGGGGGGGTGAGCCGCAGGGTCATAATCCATTTTCTACATAGGGATTTCTCCCTTAGCTCTTGGTTGTTTATTAGCTGCGGGCTATATACAAGTGAAATGAGAAATACAGAGTGTTAAATCATTGTACTGAATTCTCTTATTCAAATTTTAGGCAAGTTAGAGGGCTACAGCCGTCAGGGGTCGTAGGCGGCTTAAGATTTTTCTATCCTGGCACTTTTTTTTGGGAGTTTCCAAATGGCCACTCTCGATATTATTTTTACAGCCGAATACTTGTAATAAAACCTCTTAAGCACATTCTGCTTGAATTTGATTCGCAAGCAGACACAAAAAAAAATATTTTTAGACTGAAATTGAATCAGCGGGCAACATCATTATATTTCCATAAATACCTTACTTCAATTCAATTTTTTTTTTTAAAAAAAGAAAAAGGGCAACGAACTTTTTTTATAACGATGCTCGCAAAATACAAACATCCCCCTTTTAAAAGTTTATTCGGTCCCTTCCGGTTCAAAAGAAAATCAAACCTTTTTAAAGCAATTCGTTTTCAACAGGGAACTTGGACGTTAGAAATCACATTCTCTGAGTCTAACGTTAAATTAGGGAGGTTTTATATTGCAATCCAAAATCGGAAAGGTAATAAGGAAAATATTGTCGATTTTATGATTGAACTGTTGGAATCCGTTAAATCCATGAATCCGTGTGTTCAGATCAAATTCATAATCGCATATTCGGGTTCAAATTGAATATCGAAGAGTTACTATAGTAAATAATCTCTGATCATCATCATCAACATGAAAATTCCGGACTGTAAATCTATGAAATGTGTTCGACAGAAAACAGAAATTACGATTTACAGAGAAATTTTTTACATAAGCCCAAGTTAAAAATTTTTAAATAATTATGCAATGTGTCAACATTCATGTACTACAGGTAGCATAACTGCTTTTTCGGAGAGCTAATTTTTTTAAAAAGCTCAACAAAAGTGATGTATCTTTTTGAATGTTCATTCATTTCTGCGCAGGGGCGCAGAATGTGAACAAAAATTTAGGGCATGTCGAATAAATGGCCTTTTGCCATGTTTGGTTTCAACTTTTTGGTGATGGGACGGTCTTATAAACAAATCTGGGATCTCTTATTGATTACCATGGCAACGGTGTCTTCACTAAATACGAAAGTTTTTCAGTTATCGATTTGACCGTGGTGGCGCTAGTGGGATTAAAAGACTCTTTCTCACTGGTTCTTAAAAGTCAACGAAACTCAGATTAAGTAACTGTACATGGAGCATTGTCGGATGAAGTAATCGAGTCTTCGGGAATTTTCGTTAAAAGTGTGTGCATGTTTCGCCTATATTTAACTTTCCGAGGTCAGCCATCTTGTGTGTGCAATTTCAGAACGTCGTGAACAGTTATGGAACTGGCTAAATAATAATTAATTCAAGAGGAACGAGAAGCATAGAGAACGAACGATGTTTAAAGTTGATGTTCCATCTATAGTTACTTGGAATGGAATCAATTGTTTATGGAACAAGGAGCAACTGCATAAGGAAATCTTCGTCCCTTTCAAAGACCGCATCACCCTCATCGACCGAATTAAGAAATAAAAGTTGGCAACTTAGTGAGGACGAATTTCGAGACCTGTTTATGTGACCAAGCCGGGATTATTAACTTCATATTTAAAATAATAGCCCGATAATAGCTAGGGAGACTAGATAGAGAGGGAGGGAGCACTCTTGCACCGCCTTATGGATTAATTAAGATTCTGCCGCCATGTTGCATGTTTAAAAATCAATCTGGCTGTGGGCTTTAACACTCAGTTTATGCATTCCCACCGCCTGAACGATAAACTAACATGCAACATGGCGAATGTCCAATATGGCGCAGCCCACAACCTTTTGCGTGCTCCCTCCCAATAATATCTGGTATATACCAGCCTACCATAGTAGATGGGTAAAATATTGCAATTGCCGTTCGTCTTTTGTTCGTAAAAACGTCATACTAGACTCCAGCAGGCGAGCTTTATGTCCAAACAAAAACAAAAATTTATGTAAATTATTTACATGGTAAGGGTCAACCTGTTTAGGTTAGATTTCAACATACTCTATTTAAGACAGTTTTTAAAGCTCGATCGCCGGCAAAATCTCTTAAATTACGACATCCCATTTCCAAATCAAAGTCTGAGACCACTATTTCGCGAATTTCAAACGAAAAACATATTGAATGAAAAATTTTTGAAATAGCAAACAAATAAAAGCAATAAATTCTTACTTACCCTTTTATCCCGAAGATCTTTCTTTCCCTTTTTAAAATCATATTAAAATATATTCTTTTGAATGTCCATTCCCAAAGCATTTCAACAACAGCTCGAACTTATCTGCAAAAAGAAATTTCCAATGTAAAAAATTACCCGAATTAAATTTTCCTCCTCCAAAACAACATAAGATTTCGGTTATGCGATCCTAATTGGCTCTTCCAGGTTATTGACTTGGCTTCTTTAACATTAAATCCCAATTAACATTTCCTTCCATATTCACCAATAAACCGAATTATTTCTATTTTCAATCGTATCAACATCCAAACGGAAGTTGGAAAATAATAACGGCTCATTTAACAGTCTCCGAATACCGGAACATCTCAACAATAAGGAAAAAAATAAGAAAAAGAAATATAAAAAACGGGGGGAGTAAAAAGAAAAAAGTAAGTAGATATACCATTGTGAAACGGAAGGCCAAAGCGCCTGCGCGAACCGAGGACGGCAACTTGTAGAACTCGAATGTAAAACGGTTTGCGTAGGCCATATGGCGGGCGTTAAAACACACCCTCGATACTAACAGTCTTTCATTTGTTCAACAGTTTCGCTATACATCGGGTTAGTGGTAAAAAAAAATTTTAAAAATTTTTTTATTAATATTTTTTTGGTCAGTACTTTAACGTCAATACTTGTCGTGGCATTACATTATTTTTTTTATTTTATAAATTTTCTTTCAAAGAAATATTTTTAAAATAATTTATTGATGTGTACAATGTCTAATTCGAATATTTTTGGTAATTATGGTGAATTTTTTATTTTTTTTAAAAAAAATAGTGAATTTTCCCGTTGAGAAAAAAAAACATACAAAACGGATTGTATATATTTTTAATTTTTTTCAAATCAGCCCAAAGATTACGAATTTGTTAAGCAGAAAAAGTTCATAAGTTCTCACGTTAATTACATAAAGTTTCCTTTTTATGATAAAAGGTTACGTCTTCAAAAAACCCGACAAACGCGTCCTGCATGCTAATCAATTCTCATAACTTTGTTTCCTATACACTTTCTTCTTCTTTTTCTGCAACCGAAGCGTCGGGATAAAATTATTTTAATTCTCCGGCCGTTTTCCTGACCTAGTTCGAGGAAAACCCGGTTTTATTTGCGATACGAGATGAGTTTTAAAGATAATTAACAGAGCGTGGCGGTCTTGAAAAAAAAAAAAAAACAATGGAACGCAAAAAAAAAAAAAAAAAGGCGAAAGGAAGTCCATCGGGGAAATGAATAGCGAAGGAGGGAAAAAAAACAACCGGATAGTTGACAAGTTGACGATGTAAAGATCACAAGGGATGAAAATGAAATAGGAAATTTTTATGTGGCTTCTAGTGCTTGTTCTTTCACTTTAATTTATATTTATAGTTTTTTTTTTTTATAAAAGTAGCGACTCAGATTTTTATCTCATAGTTTGTTTCAAAAGGTTTAAATGTTTCTCAAAGCAATTAACAAGAGCAAATTGAAAATTAAGAAGTATGATAATGAAATTTCGAGATAATCCCAAGAAAAGGCAAAAACAGGAAGTTGAGGGAAAGTAAAATTCATGAAAAAAGATTGAGAACTAAAAAATAAAAGCATTAAATGAAATGAAAGAAAACGAAAATAAAAGAGAGAAAATAAATAAATAAATTTATCAATAAAGAATTTTCTGAATTTTTTGAAAATTTTTTTACTTTTTAAATATTTTGAATTTCTGACCAATTTTTCTTTCTTTTGAAGTGAAAAAAAATTGTCTTCCATGCCGAATATTGAGCCAATTTCTAAGAAACAAACAAGAGAAGGGATTTGAGAAGCAGAGAACGGGACAGACGAACGGGCAGATCGAAGAATTTACTATTCTCGACACATCGAAAGCAAGCAAAGCGAAATCACTGTTTGAAATTTTAACCTCGTTACAAGATTTCCTCATTTCTGAAGTATAGTAAAGCAGAAAAACAAAAAAATCGAAGTTCTATAGCCAAAAAGATGGCGAACGGATTTAAGTTTTGAGTATGAAAAAGTATAAATTACAAAAAAAGCAAGAAAAGGAAATAAATTAAGAAAAAAAGGGAAAAAATTAAAAGTGAAAATAAAAATTTTCAAAGCAAACAAGACACAAGACGGGTGATGAAATAAAACTAATACAGTATTTTAAGAAAATTAATGAAAAAACAAAAAAATGGATAAAAAAAAAATAAAAAATAAATAATAAATAAATAATAAAAATGTATTGCTTTTTTGTGTAAAGTCATCGTTTTATGTGTTTTAGTGTTTTTATTTTTTTTTGTTTTATTTTGTTTCTTTATTTTTCGTTTTTTTCCTGTTTTTTCATGTTTGTGTTTTTTAATTTTCATTTTCGTTTATTTCTATTATTTTAAAACTAAACCAAGCTTACCGGTGAACAAAAAACCCTCCCGAGAAAAAAAAAGCCTACCTATTTTATACATAATTATGTGGCTAAATTGGCGGAATGGAATCATGTATTTTTATGCTTTTTTGGTAAATTTTTAAGTATTTCTTTATAAAAAAAAAAAATTACCCGAGAAAAAAAAAGCCTACCTATTTTATACATAATTATGTAGCTAAATTGGCGGAATAGAATTATGTATTTTTATGTTTTTTTAATAATCTTTCAAGTATTTATTTATATAAAAAAAATTTCAGAGGTCGATTTTGGATTTTAAATTTAATATTTTTTTATTAAATTATCAGCAAAATTACATAAAACTCATTTAAAAAGACGAAAACCCATGCTGATACTTTAGGTACATAATTATGTATTTGCTTTTTTTCACGGGTAACGACTCAAAATTTAATATTTTTTTATTAAATTATCAGCAAAAATAGATAAAACTCATTTAAAAATACATAATTCCATTCCGCCAATTTAGATACATAATTATGTATTTCCTTTTTTTCACGGGCTACCTATTTTATATACAAAATTATCAGCAAAAATACATAAAACTCATTTAAAAATACATAATTATGTATTTTCTTTTTTTCGCGGGCAGTTTGAATTTGTAGCTTGTTTAAAAGCTTCTAGTTCTATTAATTAGTCGAGAGCTAGTTAATAATAATACTTAATAAATCAGGTGAGCTAAAATTTTTTTAGCTCTAAAAATTTTAGCTAAAGTTTCTACAATGTTTCCAAAGCTTTTAAAGAATTTAGCCTTCGGCTTAACATGCAGGCTGATTATCCAGTTCGATAATCAGCCAACGTCAGTTATTCCTGACGGTTCCATTTGTTTTGATATCAACAATCCGCAATTAAAAAAAAAACCTGAAGAACTCTTGAAAATAAATAAAATAAATTTCCCTCGAGAAGAAAAAAAATAACGGGAAAATTCGCTTTACTTGATAAATATCTTCAACGGATGGTCATTACTATGCTCTTCCAATTTCGAATGAAGAGCTTATTGGATTCGTTTGGCTATTTGTTTACGTAACACCTCTTAATATATTTCCCAGGCGCGTTCGTTATTGACGAGGGTTTCCTTCTCAAAAGAAAAGTTTAATGTATGTAAATATATATCCTTTAGCTGGAGATTGTATAAGTAAATGACGGCTCGTGCGGGATGTTTAATTTAAGTGGAATAAATTTTAAAAAGAAAGTGATATGAGAAATATTTTAAGGTTTTTATTTTTGGCAGTTAAAAAAATAGCGCAAGGTTGGAAAAGAAAAAGTGAATGAATGCTCTTTTTAATTAACTTTTAATTGTGTTTCACGCCTAAAGCAGGAAACATCCTAAAGTGGAAAACACTTGAAAAGTGCTTGATAAGCTTTTTAAGGGTTTTTTAATCGAAGATCCCCGCAGTAAATCGTCGGTTTTCCGAAAGATTGCTTTTTATAGGGTTTTCCTGGTATTTGCGGATCTTTAAAAAAAAAAAGATTGTGGCAAAAAAAACGTCACGTTTTATTTATATTTTGTGCTTTTAAATTAAAAGCGCAGGGTAATTGCCAGAGCCGTGGGATTAGTTCGATTTACGAAGAAACGAGTTCTCAGTCAATTGATCGTAAGGGAGAATCACCTTTTCTTGACAGTGCTCGATACTTTGGATTATTCTCTTCGAATGCAACGCACAAGATGTGAAGTCCGAATCTTTTTTTCATGAATAAGGGATTTAGCTTTGGTTTTGAGCAAAGAAACGATTCAAGTGTTGAAAAGGATCTATTAACGATCCTTGTAGTTGAAAAGAAAAATTTGTATTTGTGACTGGATTATCAGTTGTTTCCTCATATTCAGGCGTATTTAGTTCACAGCTGCCAATGGCGTGGCCAAGTAGGGCCCACTGCCTAGCAAAGCAAAATTTTATTGTTTCAGTACAACCGAAGAAAGAAATCTTTCCCTGGCCCAGAGCTGAAAGAGCAAAAAGTAACAATTTTAGTTTCCAAAAAGTTTTAGCACAATATTAGGACTTCTATGCGAGATCTTTCAAAGCCAATCGCGATTTTTCCAATCCCGAAATATCAGAAAAATACTTCTAATTTTCCTTGTCTGAGGGAAAAATTAATCGAACCTACCACGCAATAAAATCCTATTTAACATCAGAAACAATCTGCGCCAAAAAAAGAATAAATAATGAAAATCCTTCTGTATATCATGATAAAGCCCTATAAGCCAGACGTTTTCCCCACTTCTTTGTACTTTATAGCTTATCTCCAGTTGCGTCACACCGTTGAAACATGTTTACGATCTTTTATTATATATGAAATTAATATAGCCTGAGTTAAAACACCCGAAGAACGCGGGATTAGGAAAAAATAAATAATTAAAGCGGGAAGAAATTAAAAATTTTATAAAAAAATTAAAATTTCAGCGGCAAACTATTATTTCGGGTAACGTGATATTTTTCATAAGACTAGTAAATAAATGGAAAAGGAAAGGGGAAGACCGGGAGCCGTTCTTAGAAATGGGGAAACCTGCGATTTCCCTTTTTTCTCCCATGAAGAATGATCTTTCGAAACTTAAAACCAAACGCAATAAAGAAAAGCACTCATTTTAACTTCTCGAATTACTGAAATTATTAGACTATAACGTCTTCGCGTTATTTCGTACATTTTCCCCTTCAATAAGAAATTATGCCTTTTGAAATTAAATAAAAACTCTTCGTTAAGTTTATGATTTTTCTTTTTTTTTATATACTTAAAGCTTCAAAGGGCCTGTTATAAAAAATATATAATGAGCTGACTTTGTATTCAAAGAAAATGTCTTATTATAAGGTTTCTTTGTGTTTAGAAAAAAAATATAGATAGGGTATGGGCCCAGGAGTAAAAAAAATGACCTTAATACTGCGAATCTGGTTCAACCAGTCAGAGCCTAGATTCATCTGCTCTTAGTTTGGTTGTAAAGCAGGACGCGATTCCAATCCTGCGGGACTCATTTCAAATACTAAAAACGAAAATTTATTACTTGGATTGTATTATGACTCAAGGAAACAATAGATTTTCTTCTTGGCGTTCAAGAAATATTATCAATTTTTTTGTCAAAACTCGACTTCGCCTGCACTAACCTGCAATCCAAACCGATTTTCACATTCATGAATGATCTACCCACATAAAAAAATAAATTAGATAAATCATTCATGGAAATTACAAAACGATTTTCCGCGAATAAAATTTTCAACAGGAAAAAAAAATACTGAATAATTAAATGATTGCGATTCCCCACGTAGGAAATATTTCCCCGATTCGTGAGCAAAACAAAAACTACCCCGACAGAAAATACAAATTTCCGTTGGCGCTGAGTTGATTACGCTAATTCAGATATGGTTCTTTGATAAAATTGCTAAACTCATTTTAAAATGATCATTCCTGGGTTTTCAACTAAAAAAAAAAAAAACCTTTTTGATGTGTTATTTACCTGGAGGACGCTCTAAGCTTATTTAAATTCGACCTCATTTCGGTTGATTACTATGGCTTTAAAAAATGCGCCATATTAATTAGGCAGAAAAAACAATTTTTCGGGCTTTCTATTCCTATCACGGAGATTTATTAAATAATGTCAAAATTTCAATATTAAAAACTCAAAAATCGCGAGTAAAATAAGGAACTGGAAGGAAAATGATATTAGAAGAGAAAATGAAGGGGTTTTCTAGAAGGTGAATTTTGTGACACTTTTTTTTAGTACACACATAATCTTTAACGGTTTTTTCCCTTGACGATAGCATTAAAAGCTGAAGGAAATAGAATCAATATCGAATTTGAAAACTTTCAGCTTGAATGAAAATTCTTGGAAAAATACGAATCATTTTTTCCTAAATAAGTGTAATTAGAATTTTTAGAAATAAAAGAAGGTATCAAAAGCAAAGCGCGAGTTAAAAATCGCTCCCAATCAGAATTTCTGAATAGAGAATAGAAAAATAATTTGAATGAAGATAATGACCCATTTTAATGATAGAAGTTGCGCCACACAAAAAATTTATATTCATCCGCACGATACGTTCATATTGCTGGCTAACTAGATAAAGCACAACTCAAATTACAAGATTAACGGTTTTCAAGTTACAAATCACCCGTTTTTGACGTTCTGATTGAAAATCCGAAAAAAATAAAAAAGCTCACATATCCGCTAAAAAATGACCGGAAATTAAAAAACGAAATTGGCATGTTTGTTTGCGTTTATTTATTTTCATTTGTTCTTGATTACCCTTCACGCCAAAATTTGTATTTTTTTGCAGTGTTTTTGAAACGATTCAGGGTTGAGAAAAAATTTAAAGTTCGGTTAAGTTTATAAGCTGAAATTTTAAATCGGGGCGGATTTGGTTCTGAATTTTTGGCCCTAAGCTGGAATCTTTCGGAGATTCGATAAATATGCCAAAAGGACTCCTGAAGGGAAAAAAAATTCCGTTGAAATTGTTCAAATTAAAAAACTTAAAAAATTATTTGAGGACAACGAATCGAGATCTGAGGATTAAACTGTCCTATCTCTGGTTTGCAAATGAGTCCAGTGTCGCATGTTTAGCGTATAAAGCTTTCAGCCAATTCCAAACCTGAGATAAAAAAGTTTAATCCCCAGGTCTCGAAATGTTGAACAATTTTCTCGAGGGAAAAAATTTAGGAAAATCTTCTTAAACAATAAAAGTTTCCAAACAAATTTTTCATCCCTCCCCCTCCCTCCCCCCCCCCCAAAAAAAAAAATTAATAAAATTCCAGAACTCAAATCCAGACCAAAAATCATTTCCTGATTCTCTGTCTTAACTAGGGCGTTTATCTACGATGTGGGTTAAATTTTCTTGAGGATTAACCTTCGAACCGGAAGTTCTATAGTTTTTTTCAGTCTATTGCTTGTCAAAATTTTTTTGCGTTTCCAAATGTTGTTGATTAAAAAATGAAAGGAATTCAATGGTAGAAAAGTTGATCCGCAAGGAAAGTTAGCCCACGTCATGGATTAACCCTCTAGTGGAGACAGAGAACGAGAGCAACAAACATTGGAAAAATATTTTTCAACGCAAAAATAAAATTTGAAAAAATTTTTAAGTCAAAGAAATAATCTTAAAGAATTTTTAAACATTAATTTAAAAAAGATTCTGAAGTGCCATAAACTTCATGAAAAAATTTTTAAGCCGGAAAAAAATCTCAAAAAACAAATTTTCAACACCAAGAACTGGTCTATTTGAGGCAATTGAATTGTAATTTGTTCATTCAATTCTTTTGTTTATGGGCACCCAGAAAAGATTACTCGTGGCCATGCCATGCCAATGCCAGGCTCAGTGGATAGCGCACCTGACTCACACTCGGGAGTTTATGGGTTCGATTCCACTACACGGTTCGGATTTTTTCTGACCGTATTTCACCTCAGACCACCGTCATGTGAACTTAATTCGGGGATTCCAAAAAAGAGAGTGTTGTCGCTCGATCTCACCCCCCTGCAAGCTTATGGCAAACCAGCAGGTGGTAACTTGCTTAGAACAGTCTCTCTACTTAGCCGTTCGGATCCGGCATTAAACTGTAGATTCTCAATAGCTGTGTCAACTCGAAACACACAAACCAGCTATATGCAGAGAGGTCGCCTACGCTCGAATACGAGTATGGCACTTAAAGAAGAAGAAGAAAAGATTCAGTATTTAAAATAAATCCCACATTGTACCAGCATCATCCCTAACGTATCGTTTTTGCTGGATTGGAATTCCTTCCTAGCCCCATTTTTAACCTTTTAAATTCCTCCCGCTTGATTTTCACACCACTAGACCCTAAATCCCAAAACTAGCCAGGAAAAGCGAGAAAAAAATAAAAATTTCCTCCCTTTTTTTGCGTAACAAAGCCAGGGGATCGACACGGAAAATCATAGAATACCCACGTCTCATTTCTTACAACGAGAAAACTGACAGCTACGAAGAAGAGAGGATAGTGTCGGGATGTATATTCAAAATCGGAAAGGCAAAAACATTTTTCAACGTGATCCATAAATCCGAAGCTTAGTATCTTTAGATATAATGCTTATTATGGGGAGGATATTTATGTAGCATCCGTTGGGGATAACATCAAATCCTTTTGAGTAGCTCAAAATTGCTTTATTAAATAAGAAAAATTTCTTAAGGCATCGCTCGTCAGGGGCGAAGCCACTCAACTCCTGACTGGCCAATGCATGTAGATGTTATCTCGTTTAATTTTATGAACATATTTTAAATTCCTCTGAATTTTTCGTTGTTGCAGGGATGCGCAGTGAGGTGATACTGCGAGGTGCAGCAGCTATGGTATTCGCAGCCCTCATCACAACATCATTTGCGAATCCTTATTTGGACGATGGTGAGTAATCCAATCAATATTTTTTCCCATAATCTCGGGTGTTTATCCCTTTTACGTGTTTTGACTTAATGGAGATATCATGTCTCTCGGAATATTGCAAGAGATTATCATGAAGTCATTAGATTATATCTCGTGGGAACTAATCTTGGTGTTATTAATTGCGTTTGACTTTCATCGGGGGTGTTTAAATGGTAATTGATTTGAGGGGCCTGTTGCGGGATTTCCGCATACTTTCCCCCATTTTAACACTTATCGCTAGTTATTTTTTTTTTCAAACCAGTTCGCTATGTGATGTCGAGCTCATTTACTAAAGGTTTCATATGTGGGAATAAATAATTGAATTAAACGGAACATCTGTAGGGTGTAATTGGGTTTCGTAAAGGGGGGGTTAAATCGGTTAATTTCTTGTGAGCTATTAGGCTTTCTGCTTAATTTTACTCCGACGCAGTCAAGGCAGCTAACATCGTCGTTTAAAGATGACATTATTAATTGAGTAAATAATGCGAGGTATTTGTGTGTGTGGAGTTGATTAATTGCTGAATGCGGAGAAAGGATTTCAGAGATGAAATTTTAATATTATTCGGAAGGTTTAAAGAGATGAGATTCTTGTTTTCAGTTTCAATCAAGCCGTTCAAAAAGTTATCTTTTTCTCAAACATATATGGTTACTTTAATATAAAAATTAAGCCAGGAAAAAAAGGGGTAAAAAGTATTAAAAAAAATTTTAAATCAATGTGTAAGGTGGAAGAGCTCACGTTGCTGATTAAAAAACAAAAAATCTAATGTTTCACAGGACACGTTTTAAGCATTGGCGGACTCTTCTTCTTCTTGAAGTGTCTCTGCACGTATCTTTGTAATGCGCTAATGTAATGGGACCTACTGTACTAGACATGTTACCACTTGCTGGCTCGTCATAACCTTGCAAGGGGAACAAAGTCCAAACTACAAAGCACTAGTCGTTCTAACTCCTCGAATTATGTTCACATGACCAAATACTAATGGTCAGAGGGGAATTTCGGTCGGAAAAAACCCGGACCGAAAGGTGGATTACGATTATCTGTTGAAGATGTTCACTTATAGAAATAATAGGTAAAGAAAGTTTTACTTTGATTGCTATGACCACGTAAGGAAGCAGGGCATTGGAACAGCTTTGGCTGATTGCTCTAAAGTTTAACCCAAGACTAACTCTCAGATTTCCATAACGAACGATGACGTCTTCCGACTGCCAAGAGCCATTCTTCCCGGTTCAGACAGTCCTCTTCCCCCCAAGTTGTAGGCCCTCATTTCCTTCACAACACCACCCCTCCAACTAGCTCTTGGCCTACCCTGTCTCCTCCTCCCCAAAGGCTGCCATTTAAACACTTGCTTGGGGATTCTAAACTCTGCCATTCTTTAGACGTGCCAGAACCACACGTTTTAATATCCTCGGTAATTGGTTGCGGAGCCACCAATATTTCTCTTATCCTGGCGTTCGGGATGCGCTCTACACGAGATTTCCTGGCTGATCTTCTCCAGTAGTTCATTTCAGTTGCTTTTAGTGACTTCTCCGCTTGGACTTTCAGGGGCCACACCTCCGATCCATACGTTAAAATAATTTTAACGATGGTGTTATATATTCTCCTTCAGCAAGGATATAGTTCTTCTTCCCTGCGTGTTCCTTTCTTTATTGCCTGATCCAGTGTGCTCGCTTTGTTTAATTTGTTTTATCATAGAAATTAAAATCTGAAAGCTACAAGCTTTACACCTAGAGGAAACTTTTAGCTGGCCTGACATTTTAATTCCTAACACGTTAAGTTCTATTTATGACCGACAACCTACTGTATTCCACATAGACTCCAATCATTCGATCCAAATTAGCCTCTGGTTTCTTTACATATAATCAGTGAAAGCACACGAGCGCAGATTTTGAAATTTGATTCCCTACATTTCTCTACGATTACATTCATACAACTAGACGCCTTTGTTTCCATCTGCCACGTTCCAGGAATACCCTCCCGCCAACTTTTCATGTTCCCAGGCCTTTTTGCAACTGATGCGTCTTTGTACGAAAAAAAAAAAAATGCGACGAATTGCACTCGCATAGGAAATGACAAGAGAAGTTCACAAAAAAAAAGTTTTGGGATAGAAATAAAACGAACGGAAATGTTTGTGGTCTACATGACTAGCCAACAACTATTTACATTAATTTAGACAGTTCTTTCGCTTAAAAAAAATAAAAAGGAAAAAAAAGGAATCCGAGAAAAAACTAGCTTTACTCTTTGCTTCGAGTTTCGCAATTTTTTTTAGAAATCTAAAAAATTGGGCTTTATGTTTACTAAAGAAATAAAGATAAGTTCTCATCAAAAAAAATTTTTTTAATTAAAAAAAACCCAAACGGACTTTGTTGGATTGAATCAGAGGCGTCCAAAGCAAGCTTGAGTTCTAAGGAATATTGAAACTCAAATGAACAGAAGATAATTACCAAAGGTATCTTAAGCCCAAAATTTTGGGCTCCAGGGTTATAAAGCTGATGCTTTATAGGTTTGTAAGGACTAGGCTTGAGCTTCCTGCCTAGTCCGAAGATTTTTCAAAACAAGCAACCCCAACTCGAACCCAGCCTGATTTTTTTTTGGGCTGGGTTATTGGGCTTTCTGCGGCTAAGCGAAGACCCAACTCAATCAGTCAGGCCTCAATTGTCAACTTGAGTTATCTATTTCTAGCTTAAGCCATTCCTCTTGCAGAACTAAAATTCTGCTCTAACTGAGCCAAAATTTTTGAGCTTCCGGTTACTGGGTTTAGTTTTATAACTGACCCACATCTAATAATAAACCTCATTCATAACTTAATTACCATGGCTCTCTCGCCTTCCCTACGGCCCTGGATTAATCGTATTTTTAACAAAATCCTACAGTGTGGCCGCAGCAGTAATTAATTTTTATTTCATTTTTTTTTAAATTCATAACCAAATCATTCCCGTTTCCGTTATTTAATATTTTTTCCCCTGCACCCTCAGGAAATAAACGAGGAAAGTGTATTACTTCTTTTCATATTACAAACTTCAGCGAGGAAGAAAAATTTTGAAAATTCGCCCGAACCACGAACCAATAATGAAAAAAAAATAAAAGGCGGAAAAGAAAAATTAAAGATGAACGGGGAAGTAGGACGTTAATAATCACGTAACGAGCTAACTGCAATTGACTTTAATAAAGGAAAACTTTTTTCCTAAAAGAAAAATGAGTTTCCCCCAAGGGAGCGACGACGGGAACACGTCCCCGTCGCATCGGTCCCGGGTGCTAAATGGTTCTTGTCATTTTTTTTTCCTTTTTTTAGTTTAACAAAGACCCATTTCCCGGTCAATTTATCAAAGTTGTAACACGATCCTTTCTCGATTAAGAGAAATTTTTAACGGAAGGGGTGAACGTTCTAACAACAAAAAAAAAACTGACATATCTAAAATTCACAAAATGCGTCACAGAGATCGAAGAAAATGTGTTCAGCAACAGGTTGGAATTAATTCCTGGTCTTTGTGCCCCAAGGGAAGATATCGCCTACCGCGTAGTTTCACACAGATTCACTCATTTCCCTCTCATGTTTTAAGCTTCTATCTTCGAAACCAATTTCTCTTTCCCATTTTCCCCCCATCGTCTCCTCCCTCTCTTTAAAAGAGCCTGATTGATAGACCTCCCTCATCCTCCTTAAAAAGGGGGGAGTGCATTGCCCGGATCCTAAACGGGAAAACAAATCTCTCAAAATTTTATTATTTAACGTTAGTAGCAAATTATACGACTTAATAACGGGGTTTGACATAAAAGCGCTTGAAAAACACTTGGGCGGTTAAAAGTACAAGAAGGGGACTTCGTAAAATGAGAAAAGTTGAAAAGAAACCATCTCTCCGCTCTTTTCTCTTCGTCCCTCCTCATTTTTTTTATTTTCTTTTGAAAATTAGTTATCGAAACATAAATTTAACTTGATAAAACTTTCCTGTGCTCGTAAAATAAAAGAAGGTAAAAAAAACGGGTAGGTGTGGATCGGGAGGGGGGAAAAATGAGAAAAATGCTTATGTACAGTAGAATCGATATGCGTGAAGAGTTTTTTTTTTTTATATTATTCCTTTTGAATAAAACCAAGAATCCGTCTTCATTTCGGATTTTCGTTTATTTTTCTTTCGGAAGAAGGGAAATTTGCGGTAGATTAAATTTTGTAAGGAAGGAATTTTGAAAAGTTAAGAGTGAATTTGATTCCGACGGTTGAAATATCATTTGAAATTTAAAACTTTAGCAATGGGGGGATTGACTTCTCTACTTTAACCGACGAAACGTTTCTATATTACAAGTTTAAAGAAATTGAGAGTTGATAATATGCTCTTTATAAAGTTTCTGAATGGTCTATCAAGTTTAATGCGCTCAGGTTAAAACTTTGAGCGAATGTAGCTCGGATTTTTAATGTATCTAACTGGCTTAGATGAAATTTGAAGAGATCAGAGATCATCATAGAAATTTGGACCATCCTCCGAGCGTGGCTGAGGGTGACCTAATGGGTCTTTAATAGCTGCCTAAACATCAGACGTGTAACGAGGCCCACCCATTGCAGCTTTATAAACAAGATCGTACTCGTGATAAAATCTAATCTGCAGGGGCGGCGCAAAGGGGGGGAGCAGGTGGGGAAAAAATTTGGCCCCACCTATTTGGGAACAACAGTAATATTGCTGTAATGTAACACTGTTCGACTTTGGCCCCACATGAAAATTTGTGGCCCACCCTTGGCTCCATTTAGAATTTTTTTCTGACGCCATTGCTAATCTGGGTATCTTCGAGTATCCTGATTAGCTTTGACAGGCAATATTTATTGCAGAGGAAAAGGGGTGTTGATTAAAGTGACTTGTACTGAGACTCGTTTAGATCGCTGTATTGCATAAAGTAGGTCCCATTCTTATTGTTCGTACAGTAGTTGTGCGGCATGAGTGAGCCACTTGACACGTTCAAGATCGTTAGCTGAGGAATTTCCTTGCATTGCAAGGGAACGGATGATACGACTTCAAGCTGTGTCAGTCGGAGTACTAAACGCAAAGAAAAAAGAAGTGCCATGGTCAGTCCCTAACAGTTTTTTGACGTCATGATCGACAGACTACTGAAGTGCTAGCATCTTCAAATCGTACATTTTGAATCTCTAAATTATATCTTTTGATCAATTTATTAGCTTTCCGGGCACAATACCGCGGTACAACTCACCTTATCATAAGAGACGAAGCAGAGGTCAACAAAGCATCCTTCGCCCATTATCGTGAGTGTGGTGGCTCCGAGGATTTTTTTTAGATTCTTCAAGCAACAATAGACGGCCGTTTTCCACGCTTACCAATAAGCATCCGTTTTGACATTAGAATCCATGAACTTAGAAACTAAATCAATCCAAAGAATAAGTGAACGCTGGCGCTTCTGCTCTCCCTCTAGCCTGTCTTGAAATCTCTCTTACGGCGAAAAATGTGGCTAGAAATTTGAAGGGTCGTTCTTGTGATCAAATCTGACCTCGTTCATAGCCGAAAAGTTGCTTCTTCTTGTGGCTCAGTAGATCAAATTTTTAACTCACACTCGAGGTCGATTCGGGATTCCTTTAGTCAGGAATTTTTTTGAACGAATACTGTCTTTGATCAATGTCATCTGCGTCATATCAACTTAATCCAAATATTTGAGCGTTCCGTAAAAAGCGATTAAAAACTATCTCGCAGTGCAGCGCTATCTCTCTCTTATTCCAAAATTCTGGGAAGCCAGCAAGTAATAACTCGTCTAGGAGAACATTCACCGTTCGAAATTGGCCTCAAATTGCAAGTTCGATCCGCCTTCTCGCTCTGCCAACTCTTAAATAAGTAATGGTCTTCAATACTAGCTTCTTGAGCCTCCACATTACTTATGTAGCTGGCGCATTGACTGATGATACGACACAATCATGAAACACATACTTAGGCAGGAGATTACTGTAAGTTTTTAAATCCGACCACTGTCTAAGGCATTTCTTTTTCTTCTTCTTTAAATGCCCGCTCCTCGTAGGAGATTGGCGATCATCATGGCGATCCTAACTTTGGAGGCTGCCGAACGAAAAAGGGATACTGAATTTTGGTCATACCAGTCTCTTAGATTCTTGAGCCAGGATGTTTTCCTCCGACCCGGTCTACTTCTGCCCTTGCCTGCTAAGGCAAAACAGTCACATACTGCTTATTTTCCACTAACTACTTTTGCCAAGCCAATCTTCAATCTCCAAATTTTCCGAGAAATCTGAAAATAAAAATAAAGAGCAATTAGTCATTTCAAAAAAATTTCATTTTCATTTTGTCTTTCCCTCTGACCTATCGCGGGGGGCACTCCTTTCCCTTTTATTAAACCACATTTTCTCATTGTGTAAATTCCACGGAACGAAAACTTTCTAGAAAACCTTCCATTAGCATTGAAAAAGCGGATACACCCGCGAAGAGATGCCTTTGTTAAAATCAAGCTCCTTTCCACTTCCGCCTTTTTGAAATTCATACATTCTCTTAATCAGTGTCGTCTTAACTTAAAATAAAGTCTTATAATCCTTTGGGTTTTATCCCCGAAATCCTTTCTAAAACTATGATAAGGTGTTTTCGGAGGATGATTAAGTATCTAAGGAAGAAAATCCGAGGCGATGAAACGCCTTTTAATGATTATTACAGATCCCTATCGAAGCTTTACGGAGATTTCCTCACATCTCTAATTGCAAAAGGATGATTTGTAGCCGGGGAAATTTTATATTGATTGTCATTTATGCTGATTATACAAAGAAAATCTTAATAAACTCAATGTTTGGATTGTAATTAAATCCCGGGAGAAAATATAAGACTCAGCCCACGTTAGTTTTATGGCGCCGATTAGTTGGCGGGAAGAATTTCAAAAAGTTTACGAGAGGATTTTCTAAGCTCAATTAATCGGATTGTTTGTGTAAAATTTTCTCTGCGAAAAATAATCTCCCGGTATGAAAAACTTTCTCTCAAAAAAAACTTTTCCAGCCTACTCAATTATTAACTTCCCAACGCCTTCGCTGTTTTAAAGGACTTTAAAGAATCTACCTTTGGTTTACATCTGTCTTCGTCAGATACGTAAAGACGCGTTTTCCCTTCTCTTGTTTTCAAAAGGAGGAACTTCCCATCATCGTCATCATCATTTCTCTCCCTTTGTCCTTAAAACTTTCCAAAGGATTGCTTTTGACATCGAATTACAAGTTTAAACAACGAAATTATCCTCTTTAAGGAACCCATCGGGTTTTGCCTTCGCGCCCTTTGTCAAAAAAGAAAAAAAGTTGGGGAATATTAAAAAGCAAAATTAAGAAGCGTGGGTTATCGCTTTATCGGAATTATTAAATCTCGATAACCTCAAGTAATTGATTAAATTGGTTGAGATTCCTTATTTTTAATATATTTATTGGCTATACTTTGTCAACGCGATTCCAATTTTTTTTTTTTTAAAAAAAAGAGCTCGCTCGTTTTTCCGTATTTAGCCCATTGATTATTGATAGCTCCATTGAATTATTTACCGATAAATCATTTTTTCCCCCTTGATAATATATTTTAAAAATATTGACATGTATACTATATCATTACAATTGTATATTGTTTTGCGTTTGTATTTTATTTCAGCTTTTTTTTCGTGATTAATGAGGTGTGCCATGCATTTTTAAAAGGGTTCATGTGTAAATTTTTTGTGCGGAGGCGGAAAATGCAGTTTTCTTTAATGGGATTTTTTTTAAAGTTATTCGAAAAATTGTATGAAATAATTTCGAGGCTAAGGTAATTTTCTCTTTTGTTTGGGAGTTCAAAGGGGCCAAAGAGCAGAGTCGCAGCAACCACCCAGTCGACCCCTGTAGTCACGGGCGGAAAGTACTAGTGAACACGACAGAAAGAAGCCTCAAGATATATACAGTATATCTCATCTAAATTGGAACAGTCAGCAGTTGATTGAATCTAATTCACCCAATCCAAACTTCGCTCTACTATTTCGGTTAATGACTCAAAAAACTTGAAGCAGATCTATTTCGTATTCCTCTGGGTTTTCGTTTGACCGTCTGCAAAATAAGTGATACTGGGGTGATGGCCACTTTCTGACCTGAAGAAGATGGCAGATACCCTGATTAATTAATATTGTACCTACATTCTTACAATGACTAGTCCTCTGTTGTAGCCACCTCTAACACCCCAAAAAATTATATTATAAATCAGCGATATACTGTCATAAACAGATAACTGTAAAAATTAGTCGATAAGACGTTGACTGCGTCATCATGACGTCAAACAATATACAAGTCTAATCCTTCTTCTTCTGACAATCCAACACCCACTAGCACTAGGGAAGTGTTATCAAAACATCGATATCAAATGACACGATCAGTGTGAATGTGCTGTGAATAATTCAATGACTCTGAGATCGGACCAACCAGAATATATTGAACCAGAGCTTGGCCCAGAAATTAAAAATTGAGTTGCGCAGTTAGCCAAATAAAATGTCAAAAAATTCCAAAACAATTTGGCCCGTGCAGACATTGATTGCTCAACTGCGTATCAACGAACAATGGAACATGTTCAAACAAGACATTGCATCATCACTCTTAAACATGGCAACGTTTTTTCCATGCGTTTCTTGTCTGCCATTTAATATCTGGGGAGCTTAAGTGGACACTTTGATGTGCCGTCTGCTACATAGGGATACTCCATTTTGGAAACTGGAAGCTGCTATGATCTCAAATTTGACGACCGCCATTCTCGAATTATGGGGTGCGTTCCATCAGTGGCACATGCAACGACTAATCGCGATTGTGATTGTTGCAATACCTGTGACCAAAAGTAAGATAAGAACCGATCAGCAGAAGACGTCTGACGTCACCACCAATCAACGGAAGTCAGTTGAAATCGGTTTTGGTCACAGCCAATGAGAAGGCTCGATTTTGATATACCGAGTTGGCGACTCTCTCCTTTCAGGCTCTCTATGGATAGTCATGGACGTTTTAAGGTGGCTCCAGACGATTTCGCCGAGCTCCCCGAAGTCACCCACAGTTGGCATCCTGGCACTGGTTAACTCTACGACTCTCACAATCGGAGCCGCTTTTTGGACACTAGTAGCCTGCAAGTCTCCGACTGACTGACCGTTCTGGACCACCCTGACAATTTTATCGAAATCATCTAAAATAATTAAAATTAATATATCGAGCGAATAGTATCCTTAAAAGAATCAACACAAAAGGTCATTCAATGCACTGACCAAGTCAATATTAACCTATATAACACGGATTTGCTTTTTGTTTGAGAAAAATCCCGGGGGAATTTCATTTGACGTCCTCGCCTACTTTCCTTTCCTCCCCTCCTCAAACAAAAAAAAACTACCTTGTCTTCTTGTTTTCTCTCTGCTAATTTTTCCCTTTCCTTCTCTGACCTTTCACCTTCCTTATCGGACTTCCCAGAAAAAAACCACGACAAGAGGAAAAAAAAATCAGAGCACGTGACTTTTAAAAAAAAAATCCTTTCAAGGAAATCTCACGGAAATGACATTTGTAATAATAATATCAAACAAGTTTAATCGGCTTATTAAAAGTTAGAAAAACTTGAAGGAAAATAAGTACTATTCGGTAGAAAAATATGAAGAAATTGAGTTGGGGAATTTTTATGGAAAAAAAAAAAAAAAAAGGTTTTCAATCGGAAAATGAATTCCGCATACTCGACAAGAAAAATGGTCGGGGAATGGAAAAAAGAAAACTTCCAAGAGATTTTATTTCTTCTTTTACCTCCGCGCTCCTCATCTCTCTTCAAAGATCTTTGAATAGCGCCGAGGAAAATTGAGTCCTTCTACTTTAGTCCCTTATTTAGAAGTCCCAAGAGCGATACACAAGGGGAATGATTTTCATAAATTAAAGACACTTACAGATGACTGTGTCAGCTATAATTGCCTTTATGATGTATGCAGACCCTGGGAGCCCTTAGCTGGATTTCCCGGAAAAGGAAAATAAAGATTTATCAAAAAAAATGACATACACAAATCGCGTGGGCGGAAGAAGAAAAAATCGTGAGTGATTTGAAGCCAAATGCGAAGTAGAAAGTTTGAGACTGACAAACTTCACTGACAAAGCTAAATTTGGTCAAAAACCAGCAGGCCCTAAGAAGACTATTTCAGACTGGGCCCTTGCAGATTCCTACCTTAGCCAAACTCTTTACAACGCGATTTCCATCCAATCCCATCTCATCATAACCACGCCAACAATCCGCCACTCTACTAAATCCTAACTTTTCCAAAAAAAAAAAAAAGACTGGGAAATATACAAAAGCCTTACTCATAAATAATCCGACGTTATTCAAAACTAGGGAAACCATTTCAAATCGTACGTCGCTTTTGTATTTATAACTTAATAATGAATGGGGGATTAATCGAGTGTTAAAAGGTTTTAACCAACGTGATATTAAATAAAACAAACCTCCCCGTAAGGATTTCGGAACGTTTCGTGGGAAAAAAGAGACACTGACATTTTTTTTATTAGGTATGAATAAAAAAAAAGATGTCAAGGAAATTGCAAGAGAAAGTTTCTTTCTTGCCTGCAGGGAAAAAAGATTTCCTGACATTTTTTTTTTTTTTTTTAAATTTTCGTTACCGTTGTAAATGTTAAATCGAATTATTTTCGTTTCAATATGTTCGAAAGGATTTTGTCATTATTAGTGCATTGTTTTATGATTGACGTAATTGATAACCTTATTCCATCGTTTTTCGTAATTGAAAATTTTCATGAAGATTTATATTATTCGGGAAGTTGCATTCGGTGAATATTCTCTTCATTTGAATTTATTGCGCTTGAGATAATTTGTATTTTCTAATGTGATGACTTTTTTTTTTGTGGGAAATTCGATTTGAGGTTTTAAGTTCGGAGTTTTGTCTGACATTTAAATTGCAGGATAATTCCTTCGTGTTGAGTTATTGGGTCCTAGATAGAGGAAAAAAATTAGGTCAGTGCAGTCCAACCAAAATGACGAAATCTAAGTCTGCGACGTTACCTCGACGTCTAAAAGACGTCATTTTTGTCTGATTGTGCTTGGGATGACTTTGGAGTTATTACAATGATTTTTAAGGATGCGCTTTAATGAAGAGATTCGACGGCTTGTCTGGCAGTCTTCAATCAGCAGTGTAGGGAGCCTGATATGGAACTGACATTGTTTGCTAGATACGGGATCGCCATTTCAAATCCTGGAAACTGCCCTGATCTCAAAATGAGAGTTGCAAAGATTGCTAACACTTAGCTTATTAAGCAAACATGGCGGCTTTCTTTTCAAGATCATGGCGGCCCCTCAGTTTAAGAACATGGCAGCTTTTAGAATTGCAAATGGTAACCAAGTATGTGGTAACCAAGTATGTAGTAAACAACTCATTTAAATGTCCACTATCTATTAATATCCCTACATTAGTCTGCCTAGAGAGACAAGATAGAGAGGGAGGGAGCACTCCAGCACCGCCTTATGGATTAATTAAGATTCTGCCGCCATGTTGTATATTTAAAAATCAATCTATGGCTGTGAGCTTCAATACTCTGTTCACGGTCTCCTAAATCCACCGGTAGATGGATGGTGCACGTGTTGTTGCGGCCAGCCAATCACAAGCCGAAAGAGTCCCACTAAAAGAGCTCTAGAGCGAATAAATTTCATTGGTCACCTGCTGATGCACTAAAAGCTCATTCAATTTCGGAGTCAGCGTTGCCATGGTAATCAACAAAAGTTTCAAGACCTGGAAGACTCTGCTTATGAATAACCCCAAAGCCTGAACGATAAACAAACATGCAACATGGCGACTTTCCATTATAGCGCAGCCCATAACCTTCTCCTGCAACCTGGAGTGCTCCCTCTCTATCTAGTCTCCCTAGTCTGGCCAAGGCAGGCAGACTTCAGTGAGTGGGGCATGTAGTGAGTGCGTCCCCGTTGCGGACTATCTGATGGTTTTGGATGGATGTTAGGTGGGTTTAAGACATCTAAGAAGACAGTGGCTTTCATATATTCGTATGAAAAAAAGATAGTCGAAAATTATACCTATTTCTCATATTCAAATTGTATAAGAATATCAAAAAAGATAGAAAAATTTGGCACAGGGTTGTTACTCTCTTAATGTTTTTAGAAATAAGTATAGCAGCCACGGCTTTTGATGACCTTTTCAGGAGCACAATCTCGACGAAGTAGCCGCACGTACCCTTTTTTTTAAGTTCTTCGTCACCTTTTTCCTCTGCTTAAGTGGCGGTCTCCATTGTGTTGATCGCACTGCCCACCTCTCTGGGTTCTTATGACCTCACGACCAACCCTCAACCCACTTAAGCTCTGCAGCGCATTTCACTACGCCCATCACTCGCGCCCGCCAGCGGATTATTACATTTCTAATCCAATTTCGCAGGCTTAAGCCTAATATGGATCTCTCCATTAAACTCACCATTTAGTTAAGAATGAATCCATATTTCGTTAAAAAAGATTCCAGTAGAGTGAAAACACCATGAAAATCTCGGATAAACATTGGTAAATCATCTAAGCAAGCTCTGATATTTCTTCAAATGATTTGACTGTGAGAACGAAGTTGTCGGCAGTCGGTAACATCGGCATTTCTTCTTCACCTCTTCAGCGGCCTCAAAGACTAACGACTCTAGCACCTCATATCTGAAAAAAAAAAATTTCAATACAACTTATTACGCCCGTGTCAAAACATTTGATTTCATTCAGCAATAAAGCGTTTCGACCCATCGATTATATTCGGATTAAACTAATGACATTTATTACAGGGCGTGACTTAAGCTAACACACGTCGCGGTTGTTTGCTTAAGAATTATTACTCCAGGTCCGGATTGGTTTGGCTTCCACCCCCTCCGAAAAAGAAAATTCATCCCCTAAGACAAGTATAACAAGCTACAAGAAGAAAGAGATTAAAACAAAGTTAATCCGTTTAAGACTTTAATTACACGGAAAACGGAAGAAATTGAGGTCACGGGATTTATTGTAAACTATACCGTGTCTATCAAAACCAAGGGGTTGACTTGCGGAGGATTTAAAAAGGGTATTAAAACAGCAAGGATCTCTAATCGGGATCCGCCTCCGCGCTAAGACCAAAATTGGCTAGGGAGAAATTTTATTAACTCTGACTGGCAAAGTGGTCGGAAAAGATATTTTTTAGTTTTAAAAAGTTTTGTTGTGAAGGAGCTTTAAAGTTCTATAAGACAACATTACCGGTGACGTGAACTTGTTAAATCTTGTTTGAAACTTGATTAAAATTTCCGCGGGGGAAGGATTCTTATTTTCATTATCGATATACCTGCTTACGATGATATCGAAATTTTATGGGTTAAAAAACTTTTTAGGTTAATACTTTGGATTTTTGATTGGCAGGAAGTATAATGAACCGATTTTCTTGGAATTCGATAACCCTTTTTTAAAAATCCCTTACAGCTTCCTGTTTCGAGTATCAAGTTTTGCTTTTTAAAAAAAATTGACGAATCAATCATTTTAATAAGTTTAGTTGATTTGTTTTGTTTGTTTTTTTCGGGTTTATGTAAATAATATTTTTTTTTGCATATTTATCTAAAATCTGAACGCTTGAAAAGTTCAAGGGGGGAGCAATAAAGCTTTTAAAACAATGGAAAATTTTTATTCTACAGAGGTTTTTTTTTATTAGTTGGCAATTTGATTGTTATTTTTATTGGGAAAAATATGTTTGTGTATTTTTGAAAAGGTCGTTTTGATTTGTTGGTAGGTTTGACAGCTAAAGTTAAAATGTGTGAGGTTGAATAAAGTTTAGTAGTTTAAATGTCTTGAATTAAATTTTTTGGACAAAAGAAGAAAGAAATGCGATCGTGGTAAAATCGAAATTTTGTGAAAGGCGAATTTCACCATTTTGTGAGCTGAGTCTAGATAATTGACCCAGCTGAGCTGAGATAATTGACCCTCCTTGCGGGGTCGAAAACAAAGCTTCCACTTCGCCGTGACTTTCAACCAATTATACCTCATCTTACGTTCCAGGAACGTTTCGAAAACCGTAAAATGTCCGCATCTTTGAAACCTGAAACCTAAGTTCCCTTCTAAATGTTTCTGAAAAGTTTCAACGTGAATACGATAAAAAATATTACTTCATCGCGGTGTTTCGCCCTTACAAACTATTTTTAATATTTAAAATTTTTTTCAAAATAAAAAGTAAATTTTTTGTGCATGGCCTTTACCATTCATTTCAACATGTTCGGCTAGAAAAAGCACTTGTCTACTGCAATACAAGCGGCAACAAAAAAACTGAAGAAAATCGAGCTCAAGATCAGCGATATTTCACATCAGTTTCACTTCTCCCTTTAATATTTCATTTTTTTTCTTCATATCTTTTCATTCATTAATAATCTACAGTTTTTCTCCAAAACTTGTCAGCCTGCTTTTGATTTAGAAAAACAATAAATTCAAAAATTATACATGAATTTCTTTCCAATTTTTTTTAAATTTAAATTACCTAAAAATCACGTCGCTCTACCCGACCGCAAAATCCACCCACGTAAATCAAAAAAATATCCGAACCAAGCACGTTTCCACCGCATTGTTAACATTATATTTGATTAAAATCATTTTTCCATTTTCCAGAAGAAGCACTAGACGAAATCGAGGACTACAGCGAAAACAATTTGGATAGATTTTTGCAACAAGCCCAGGAAAAGTAAGTTGACCATTTTTTTTTAACTTTCCAACTAAATAATTTTGCATGTTTAAATATTTAATTTTAATATTTTCCATGCAGACGCAGTTCTAGGACTTATATGCCTATGAGGTAAGTTATATTGTGAATCATTCAATGGATGAATGATTTTAAAAATTGATGTCACATTTTCGTGCAAGATAAAAAAAGGTTTACGCTATTGCCATTTTGAAAACGGGATGACAATCTGGAATATAGTCACGTTTTAACCGTCAAATCGTAAAAGGGAAGAAGAATATGAGAAAGGGCATTAAGTTTATGAGAGATAGAAAAAGATTCTTATGGTTTTCTTTTTTATAAAAAAAAAAAGCAAATATAATAATTTCAAATTACTTCCGGAAGGATTTTTCGAGGAATTTAAAAACGTGGGATTATTTATAAAAATAGCGGAAAAGATTTTGTGGGGGAGGATGTTTCTGCTCAATCCGTAAGCAATTGAGTTTGTATTTTTATTTGAGTCGGATTTAAACTTACAAAAGGAGTTTAATTAAGTTTTTTGGGCTCCTAAGAAAAGCTGGGCTAAAATATGGCCACATAATATACAGGGCGTGAAGGGCTGAGCCAAAAAATTTAATTTACAGTTTTGGGCTCAGGTTCTGTATTATTCAATTGAGACCGAATTTAGTTTTCAAAATTTAAACTCAATCTTGGCGCGTTCTGTCAGCGATTGGCCTTAAAATTAGCAAAGAAATTTTTTAGGCCAGAAGTTATGGAGCTTGCACTTGGCTAATTACTTCCAAGTTCCTGCCTGGGCTTGAAAACTCTTCTTTGACATTTTGTAAAAACGATTTTAAAATTTCTCAGCCGGCTTCAATGGCTTTAGGGCCACTCTCGGCTAAATCAAAGTATCCATGTTCGCGTTTAGAGATTAAAACTACGATGGCTGGCCTCAGGCCACCAATCTCTATATTTTTTTCCTCTCGTTCCGAATGGGTTAATCAATATTATTTTGAAAATTTAATCCTCCATGACCTTTTCATCCGAATTAAAATTGCGACTAAACTTTTTCAAGTAAAACACCCGACTATTATCTTTTTTAATCAGCTCTTTCGCTTAGTGAGAAGCTAATTTGGGAATTGATGCAACATTAATGTTTTCTAATCCTCTAAAATTTTAAATAAGTTCAAAGCAAACAAGGTAGACGTTGAATATATTACGTAAGCCTATATCATGATTGCTTTTTTAATATATTAACAGAGTTTGCACTTACACCATTTAGAGCAAGCTCTGAAAGGAGAAGCCAAGAGAGTTAACACCGACAAAAAAACGGACAGTAAAAATAAGACAATCAGTGCGAAGTAAATATTGAAGCCAAAAAATTGAAAGGAATAACGGCCTCCTGCAAGAAACCCAGCAAAATCAACAACTATGCCCTTTCCAGATAGCTACTTGAACTTTGTGTCTAATTTTCCTAATTCTTTTGATGCCAAAAATTTGATGCAGATATTATTGAGCCCAAAACTTTTTAACACAGAGCCCCATTTATTTTCTGACTGTCTTAAAAATCTAAGTTTTTATGAAAAATGAAAAATTTCAAATTTTTTACACCCCAAAAGAAATATAATCCTTGTAAAACATTATTCTTTCAAAATAAAATTAACCCCTCAATTAAAAACATCTTCAAAAAGCTTATGGATTGGCTGCACAACATCCTGAGAAGGGTTTATAGTATCCATTAAAATTAGAACGAAAAAAGCTTGGAAAAAACATATTTTTTTTAAAAATTTTATTATTCCCTTCTTTGGTGAATGATAATTTCTAATTTTCTCGTAGACGTTCTTCCTTGATTTACCTTTTCAGGAGATCCTGCATTCGACGAGGAGCAAGTTGCGATCACAGACAACAGGACTGTTGCTATAACTCAACATGCCGATGCAATTTATGGGGATCGAACTGCAGGTGCCAGAGAATGGGGCTCTTCCAGAAATGGGGAAAATAAAAATTAAATTAAATTTTCAAAAAAAAAAAAAAATAATTTTTAACTAAAAAATTCTTTTTTTTTTTAATTTCAAAGGAAAGTTATTTTAGGGATGGATTTACGATTAACTAATTTAATTTCTTTCAAAAACAATAATCATTTTTCTCACAATTTCAATACCATCGATTAAGATCAATCAAAAATAAAAAATGAAACCCAAAATCGTAAGGAATGATTGTTAAAAAATAAAACGGACTTAAAAGAATTATTTTCAAAAAAAGAAAAAACAAAATATTCGTCAACATCGCCCCTTAATATACTTTTTTAACGATTTAAAAAAAATAATTAAGATATATTTTAAAAAAATAATTATTTTTGTTTGTAAAGCGTCTATGGAATCACGTTCATTAAAAAAATACAAGGAAAACTGCGTTAAAAATCACTCAACAAAAAATTTTCCCTTTGAATATTTCTCGCCTTCAAGTCTTTTCCACACACCAAAATTTCTTTCTTTTCTCCCCTTTCTTCTTTTGTCACTTTCATTTTACATCCCATTTCCAACATTGTCTTATTATTTATAAAATTACATTTCGGGAAATTTTTTTTTTTAAAACATTTTATTTTTCTCCCTTTAAGGATTTCAGCCAGCCACAGGATTAAATCGTCGTTATACGAATAATTAAAATAAAATTTTTCCCCGAACGCGATTCCATTTGCGTTAGATTCTATGTAATTAAAATAAAAAATAAAACGAATATATTTTTATGCCTGTTTTTGTTGTATAAAAAAAAAGCATGGTAATAATAATAATATTTGTTATTACCTTATTGGTATCTTAGTCATTATTATTACTATCATATTTATACATATATTATAATAATGGTAACAAAAAGGAAATTCAGCTTATATTTACTATTTTGATTAGAAATTCCCCAGCCACGTTCCTAATCAAAATTTAAGACTGAATTCTTTTTTTTTCTCCTTTTAAAAAAAAAAGTTATTGACAAACATTGTAATTAAACAAAAAAAAAAAAATTGTTTTTGGATGTAAAACTTTACAATCAAGATCTTAATCGAGTGTTTTAAAAAAAAATTCTCGGTGTTTTAACGAAGAAACTTATTTATTAATTGGATATTTATTAATTGTCAATATAATGAGTAAAGTATGAAATTATTAAGTTTTTTATTTATTATTAATACTTAGATCCTTTCCCTTTACAATTACGATTGATGCGGAGATGTTGCGCAATATTGTAGAGATGTTGCGCAATATTGCAGAGATGTTGCGCAATATTGCAGGGATGTTGCGCAATCTTTTCTTTACACTTCAAATTGTAATAATATTGGTCGTAAGCTGATTTAAGAAATGTCAGTAGCAAATATACAAATATATGTTACTGCAATATTGCCAACGCTGTCGCAACATGGGAGAAATTGCTGCTGTTTGCTTGGCTGTGACCAAACGTACGGAGCAGCAGAAGGCGTCTGACGTCACCACCGATCAACGAAAGTCACGGGTCTTAGCCAATGAAAAGCCAGGATTTCGATATACTGAGTTGGCGACTCTTGCCTTTCAGGTTCTCTAAGACTTCGGAATAAGAATCACTCTTAGTTATTTCAAATAAACCGATTGCGTCACTTCTCTTTGGTTAGACCATTACTATAAAAGCTCCGTGAAAAACTACAATTGATTCGATAAATGGAAAATCACGCCCAGTTTAAAATTCAATTAATTCATCGCAATTGGTCCGAATGGAATACTCAATGTTAGATTCTCCGTGTGTTTTCGAACTAGGAAAACGGATATTGAAAATTAATCCCTTGCAAGCCTTCGTGCTTTCAAAACCTTTTTCCCTTGTTCGTTTGTATGCTGAACACGAGGAGCTTTACGCGACCTTGACGCCCCCGAACAACCCATTTTTATGTGTGTTTGCATTATTCTCCCCTCTTCCCCGATCACCGATAAATAATCTCTTTAAAATACCGGAAGTCTTGTATCATTCTTTTAAAAAAAATATTCATTTCAAGCGATATTTTCTTTCGAACGTATAATCTCTCCCTTCCTTTTTCTTATGTGTTGTAAGCGCGGTTACCCCAGTTTGCCAACTTGTTGATTTTCTTGAAAGCTTTTAACGCTTTCTCCAACCTTTTTCCTTTTAATTTAATATTCAAAGTGATCTTAAATATTACTTTGAATACCTGGTTAACGGCTTTCAACCTGCCGCTTTAACTTTTATGTTCATTCATTTTATTTCCGGCCAAACTTTTTTTCCCCCCTAACACTTTATCATGCAGTGTGCTCATCCTATTAATTTCCAGCTTTAAAAAAAAAAGATTTTAATTCTCTTTTAAGCACATGTAAGATTTTCTGGTTAAATATTGATTTCGAAAAGCTTTTTGAAAATTGATGAAACTTTTTCTCCCTTTGGGATTTTCGTTTTTGTTTGTTATACGCTAGTGCACTGTAAAAGGTATACGAGCTTTATATCTGGGCGGTTTTCTCGGTATTCTCTTGTTTGTTTTTGTTTTGTCTTCTGCTCTGTTGAAATGTTTGTTTATTTACTGCGTCGCATTCTCCTCACGCGAAATTTTTATATAATTATTTTAATTTTTTTTTTTACAAAGGCTTTATTGCTTTATTGGCTTTATTGTGGCTCGCGAAGCCTCCAAGCTGAACCTGCTCAAGGCGTTCTAGACTAGACTGCACTTCGTGCCGAATTCTAAAAGCCGCGCGGGTTCAGCTTGTTTCTTTAAATATTAAACATCCCCACGTGCTGTTTTTCACCTCCTGCCCCTTAACTCTTGCGGTATTCGATTGAAATCAAAACTTCCAACGCCCACATAAAACTTCTCGACACGTTGAACTAGCACAGCCTTGATTAGCTAATAACGATTCCCATTTTAGCAACAACCAATTTTCTTTAACAATTCTCGATCGAAAATAAACGCTTGACATAAACTTGACGCTTTTCAAAATTCATTCCTCATTTTCCTTTTCGCTTATTTAAGTCAAATGAAAAGCATTACATATATGGGATTCCGGGAAAAACAACAATGGCATGAAATTTACATAACAGTCAAGTTGTAAGTTTTAGCAAAACCAGAAAAGAAAAGCCGCAACCTTTAGTGTGCCTTTTGCTGCAGTTATTCAACACTATTTACTGAAATGAGTTAAAAGTTTCTAACTCAGCTGAGGGTTTCGTTGAGAGATACCGAAAAAGTTTTTACGGGGAAGATGGACGTCGATAAAACATTCCAAATTCTTCTTGCCGAAAATTTTCTTAAATAAACGTAACAATACTGAGAGAGAATCAAGCGTCGATGACGTCAGCCACAAAGGAGGAATGAGGCGGCTTATGGCAAAAAGGGCATATGTGAATAGGAAATGATGTACAATAGCCCCTTTTTAAAAAATGTGTCGAAAATGTGTCGAAGATGTGTCGAAAAATTCATTACTAAATTTTTTACCTCAGCAAATAATCCTGTAAAACTGGGGAAAAGTCTTGCAAAAGCTTCTTTTGAGTCAAAAAAAAACCTTTTCAGTCAGAAATAACCAAAAAATTTGACTTTTTCTAAAAAGTTCTTATTCATTTGGAAAAAATTAAGTCTGATCACTGAAATTCCTCGAGTGAAATAAATTCTACTCGAATCTCTATGCAAAGACTTTAAGAAATTTTTTATACAAGCCGAAAACTTCAAAGATTATTCTTTCTTCTTCGGCTTTTTGGAAGCTGCATCTCATTTCCCAAAAATCCTTCCAAAAACCAAAATATTAAATGATTATCCTAGCCCCGATCTTAAATTTTAATTAAAAATAAATCCTACCTTAAAAATGACGAAGTCTCCTCCAAAACTCATGCCTTGATTATATTTCCAAAAGAAGTGACGTTTACGAAAATCTGAAAAGAAAAAAAAATTATATAAAAAAATGGAAAACGACGCTATTTTCCATTTATTTTTTCCCCAGCTTTAGAAAAAAAAAAACAGAAACCACAGCTTTGAAAAAATATAAGAAATTTTCATTTAATGTAGTTTAATATTTATATTTCCGTAAGAAACAAAATCCTTCATTAAATTACAACGCCGGGTTGCCCTTATTCTTCCATTTAAGTTTCAATTTCTTTCCTAAATATATTCTAACCTCAACTGGTAATCGATTCCGCAGGCTTTCCCGTTTTAAAATGATCTCTTTTCTTCAGTAGGTTTTTTTTAGTTTTGTAGAAATTTTAAGGGGCCAGGCGTTGCCAGAAAAGCCTGATGTCGTAGTGGCCTAAAGTTTGGCTGCGCTTGGCGCACTCAGAAAAAGTATAAATCAAAACCATTTTGCTTCGCGAAATTGTCTAACCAATCAATAAAAGGAGCCTCATTTTTTATTCCTTTCCATCACCATCATAAAAAATTTTTTTTAATGGAAACCGATCTCTGATTTCAACACTTTAAAATAAAAAGGGAAGAAATAAATCTTGATTTTCAATGAAGCATCAGAAATAATCGTTTTCAGCGATAATCCGTAGGCGGACGGGAGGTAAAGGGGAAGAAAAAATTATAATTCTCCTTAATTAAGGTTATCTCCATTCATGCGCCTTCTAATAATAATAATACCGTAAAATTTTTAATGAATGAGTAATTGGAAAATATTAAAAGTACTCGGAAGTTTATTTTTATAACTTGAGGTCTAGTATCATTCGGGATGACTTAATTACCCCAAAAATGTATTTATAAGGAGAATTCCCCACGACGTGAAGGATCATGCGGTTTTTCGTCATTTTATTAAATACTCTGTTTGACTTTGCTTCAAATCAGTTTCCATGTGGGTGAAGGGATCGGGATCGGATTGAATGAGTGAAATTAGTTTGATGGTCCTGAGGTTTCCGATAGAAGGAAGGTGGTTCTAGTTTTTTCCGGCTTTAAAAAGGCCGGATTTACGGATGAATAATCAAAATATTCCGCGAAATGAGATTTATTAATTATGTTTTTGGGAGAAAAGGATATACGAGTAAAATGGGACGGGGGATTTGTAAATGAATCTCGGTTTTAATTCAACAATTTGTCTCATTATAAATGTATGAGATATAAATCAAAATGAAATCGATAAAATTTGAATTTTTCATTAAATCTTGATTTATTGGTTTTGTTATGAGGTTCGACGTCAACAAAAGGTTTAAGCGAAGAGTGCGAGTCATTTTTAAAATGTCGCCATGTAGTAAGTTTAGGAAAAAGATTAAGAAATACACAAAGCCATAAAAATCGAGGAAAGTACATCGAATTTTAAACACTAAACAAATTTAATTTGCTTGTTGCGACGGTGTGCTTATCAACCTAACCCTTCAAAATATTCCTCCTAAATTTAATAAAAAATTAACAGTAAAGCTTCCCAAGTGAAAATGAATTGCATTTTCTCAAAAAGGTCACAAGTTCATACGATTGCCTATTTAGATGTACCCTTTTTGCATAAAGCTAACATGCCCCTCCTTTTTAACTGAAGTCAGTGCCATAATCGCTCTTAATTTAAGAATGGCACTTTCCCAATGCCTTCAGATGCACTTTGAATACTGGAGAGTGAAGTTTTTTGAAACTAGGACTTCAGGAAAAATTTCCTAGAGATTTCAAATGCTCTTATTTGATAAAAAGACTTCTAGAATGAAGTTCAGACAGACAGACCATACAGACAGGCGGGCTAGACAAACTAATTCTTACTTCTGCACGTGTGCTGGGAAGAGTGACATCGGCTGGTGCATTTCGACTTCAGTTTGAGGCACTTGCACCAATTAGTGTGACACTGATTTCTGCAGGCCCGTAGCCAGAATGTTTGGGCTCCCCCTGAGAAAATTTTTGGCCCTTTTATCTTCCCTATCCTCCATGTCATAATCCTTCTAGTAAATTTTGGGCCCCTATTAACTCCTCGTCCGGTCTACGGGTCTAGGTTTCTGCTAGGATTACACTGATATTTTTTAAATTTAAGTTCACCGAAAAGAGTTTGATTGTGAGTTGCAAGTGGCTCTCTTAACGTTATAACTTTGTCTGGTACTTGGCCTTGCATACGAGAGTCGAATACTCAAATTTCCGCTCACGGGAACCAGTCTCATATTTTTCCTGAATTGATTTTAAATCATAACATTCACATTTCCGAAAATGACTAAAAATGTTTTCCATTTGAACCAAATATCTAAAAAAATATTTGGCATTTGACCAAACCACTAAAATCACTTCGATGTTTGTTCAAACGGTTAAAATTGTTGGCCATTTGACCAAGAGCTTTTCATTTGATCAAATGCCCCGTTTGACCATTGGGGCACGACATATCTATGAAGCTTGTCTAGTTAATATTGATCATTAATTTTTTTGGGCATATCAACCTGCAAACTCGAACTATCACTGACCACGGCAAAAATTCCAATATATTCTCATGCAAAACTTTTAGACAAATCTTTTATCCGGCCTACAAGCTTGAAAAAATCCCACACTATCCTGCAACAAATATGAATTTCGAATTCGATCTGCCCGTAGCATCCACCCTGGATATTTTCCAATCCTTTCCATAAACATGCTCACGGGAAAAAAATACATAACAACAAAAAACTATCCATGATTTGAAATATTTTTCATAAACCCACAACATCTACCTGGAAATCATTTCAAACCCGAGCATTCACCCTCATTATCATATTTTCCACCTAAAAAAAAATTCCAAAATTTCTGCATCCATTCACAAAATAACTGCGTAAACAAAAATTGAAAGAAAGCGTAGGAAATAATAAATGCGATTTTAACTGAATGAAAGGGTCATCGATGATTAACCTTTAAGACGACAAAAAATAATTCAAGGGACCTAAAACATTTTTTGCAAAACTCAAAAAGTACTGATTTTTCTTTGTTAACTTAAATTTTAACCATGGTATCATTTTTCATTTTTCATGAATTGATTTCAACCCCTTTTTCGGATCATCCAACGTAGTTCCTTAATTAATTACAACTGATGTTTTTAATAAGTACACAAGTGTAACCCATGACAACGGAATTAGTGTGTTGACCTCTACGTCAGCTGTTCGTAGCAAATATAGGTCACCGTATTTTTTCTTTCAAGCGTAATTACGTATGAACAGGTCAGCTTTAACGTAAATCAATCGGTAATGAACACAAAAACTAAAAAAACAATAACCGATCAACATTTAAAAACTTTTTTTAAAAAAATTATTTTACCGCGCTCTTTTTTTTTTTTTTTTTAAATATAAATTTTAAAATAAATCCGCGTCGTAAAACGATGATCCACACCGCGGATACCTTTTGAAAAAAACGCAAATATTTAACCTCACCTAAACGTAAGTTGATGATCCTAATCATTAAAACACATGAACAAAATATATTTTTTTTATAAAATTAAAAAAAAATTAAATCCTCAGCGTAAGCGGACAAGTCTCAACGTGTCTAGCCAAACGCGAAACGAGTTTTAATTATATTCACAACATTCTAATGCCACGTCGTTTAAGAAAAATAACGCCGGCTTCGGGTTTGTGATGGGAATGAACGTCATTTAATGATTGCTATGCAACGGTAACAATCTCCCACTACCCACAATCCCTTTGATGGAGGGACCGTAAAGGTATAACAACTACGAGTTCGGCAGTCACGGTTGAAAAACATGACGAGTGCAATTTTTGTGTTTTTTTATTAATATTACTATTATTTTTTTTTGTTAATAATGTAGTTGTTTTTTCAAAAAAAACATCGGTTTAAGACCTAATTTTTGTTATCGGGAGTTTTTATTTATTAATTATGTGAAAATTAGGATTTATTTTAATTTATTTATTACGTTTACAACAACGTATCTGTGATTGTTTTGTTTTTTTTTTTAAATTTAATATCGAAGCCGTCCATTTTGGAATTCTTTTGTTTTCTTGTCATTCATTTTACGTCATAAGGTAAGGTTATCTTTTCGCGTACCTTTTTTTTTTATTTACACGATCCTTTTTCTGCCCGGCTTTGCATCACGCATGCTTGCGTTTTTCAATCGTAGGAATTTCTCGTTAAACCCTTTGATGTATTATTTGATTGTTATTTATCGGTGTCAACAATCGGAGTTAAAAAATAAAAAAAAATGCTTTCACCTCTTGAAATATTTTGCTTTGGAAAGTTTTTTTTTTCCTTTCTTCAACTCGATTGTATTTCTGAGAAATTTTTTCTGATATAAAACAATAAAATGGATGTTGAGTGCAAGTAATATATGTTTGATCGTTGCTGAGGAGATGAGAGGGACAGAAAAAGAAAATATCGAGGGAGGAAAATATCGAAGGAAAATGGAACCATGGTGTGTTTTTACTATTCGAAAATGGGGTGGAATATTTTCATATTTTCGTATAGCCTTCCCACCCGCCAAGACCTTTATCTTTTGATGTTTAGTCGGGTCTAGTTTCTGTTGTTTCAACTGAAGGGGTTTTTGTGCGATTGACGTTTAGAAAATTCTAAAAGGAGGTATTCCAAGAATGAAATCTTTTTAAGGATTTCGATTTTGACTTTGGGAATGGTTTCCTGTTTTGCTGAGATTAAGCGGCCTTGAAAGAGATCTCGGGCCTTACAGCCAGCCTACAATTATTTTTTTGCTGGGATATCCTAAAATATCTGGTTCAGCTATTTTTGGGCCTTTCATAATTTCGGCTCCTGGAGTAATTAACTTCTGCTCCCTGCGTTCTCTTATTTCCTGATAAAAATCGGGAAAGAAAATTTGTGGCCCTCTGTTTGAGGAGACAGCAAATCCTTTACGTGGATTAAATAGGATCTCTTCTGAGCGACTTCTTTGCTTTGAAATTTGGCAATAAGACTACCACCACTACCATCGTAGCCTAATAAATCCTTGCTTGGGAGCCAGTTGTGCTGTTTACTGTAGGAAAAATTTTACCTCTTACTTATTGACATCTGGCAGTTTATGTGCCATTAAAATCATGGGTGAGCTTTACTGGTCTCTCGGTCTCATCGGACCATAAAAATGATTTCTGATTAATTCTACGCCGATTAATGTTGACTTTTCACTGGTCTTAACAAGCCAGACCAGTTTTTTTTTTGTATTTGGGCTAGGAATTTCTGCAAAATTATGTTCTGGAAGTTTTAAAATTCTTTCGCGCCGGTTTTATATTCAGAGCTACCTTCAAACATTTAATTTAGACTCGCCTGTTCCGGTCCAGGTTTCCAGCTTAAAATTGATGCTAGTCAATGGGCTCTTAGCATTCAGTTGGGCAGAAAATCAAAACTACAGCTCTCATAGACTTTTAAGAAAGTCTCATCATTATAAAATCCATCGATTAGTTCTTCTTTCATCTGAAAAACTTGGCCTAAGGCAATAATAGGCTCTTAGGTCTACTTCACACGACTTAAATGGCTACTGATCGATTTAAAGCTAGTCGATCAACACCGCGCATTGGTCATGATTTAAAAAGTCCCAAAAGAAGTGAACGTTCCTTTGGTTGCACATCCTCGCCCTTATCTGGTATTGGCAACCCAGAAATTGTCCTCAAAGGGCCATAATTAGGTTCAGGTTCATTAGATTAGGGTCAGGCTGTATAAAAAAAATCCAGGAATCAGAAATTAGCTCAAGCCTAAAAAATCTTAGATAAGCCCAAGCCCTAGCTCGACCTTAAACAAAAATAGAATATTTATAAAACACCTGCGCCTAAAATCAACTAACAAAAAAAACTATCAAACCTCTTGGGCCTAATTTGATTTATGCCGGGCCTTAACACCCAAACTGACCCTTCCATCATTGTTTTACATATCCTCTTCAATATTTTTTTCTCTCACTACAAAACTGTAAACCTTAAACCACAAAAATCACGTGATCCCCATTTGCGGCCAAATCATTAAAAACTCACATTTCCTAGTGACGAATAAAAACCCAATCCTATAACCTAACCTAAAACCGTGGTATATTAGACGCACACACACAAACATTAACGACATCTTCAAATTGCAGACAAGGCCGCGGATATATAACACGCCTCTCCCTAAATTGGAAAGAAAAGATTTAGCATACCAACCTAAATGTTTTAAATGCCATCTTGAATAAGATTGAAACCTTATCTCTTTCAAAATAAGAAGCAAAAAAGACAATTCCCATTCGGATTTGAATAGAAACCCTTATTTAAATTCAAGAATGAATAAGAGAGAAAAATATACCCAGAACAAGAATAAACGAAAGGGAAAAGGTTAAAATTTTCACTAAATCGTTACACTTCAAGGAACTGAAAAAAAGATAATTAACCTGCGATTATTTTTTTTTTGTGAGCATTCCTTAATTATGAGGGTTTTCCAATTAAAGCACTACTGACCTAGAAAACGTGTTTGCATCGACGTAAGCATTTTTTTAGTAATTGTTTTGACAAATGATGTTATGTACACATTGTATGCATTTTTTTCAGTAAGAAAATAAGATATTTCCCAATTCGAATGCAACGTTAATTAAACAAGCATGAAACATCGTGTATAGAATGTTAGGGCAAAAGGGAAAACTAGGTTTGAAATGTTAAATATTCTCAGTGAAATGGTGTTCGCTTAAAAATTAGCACTTTCAAGGAAATTGCGCATTTTAGGTTTATTCTTGCAAAAAAAATAAATAAAACTCGAGAGTCCTAAATTTTGTCTAAGGGTCAAATTTTGGCCACTGAAGTAAGAGTCGGGCTAAAGTTGTCTTGATCGGTGAAAGGTCATTTAAAACTCACTAAAGCCACTTTCTTTCACAGTAAGCTTTGAATATTTTAATAAAAAGGCCATAGCCCTTTTTTCTATTAAATCTCTGCCCTACAATTTTTTTCTCCTATATTTTTGCATAATGAAAAATGTTTCCACTACAAGCCTCCCGTCATAAAACTCGACGGCTTCGACATTTGACAAGAAAAAAAACCGACATTGAAAATGAGAGGCTTTGACTTTGACATAATCACATAAGAGGATAATTATCTTTTTTCCCTGTTTTCGATTAATTTTTTGACTGCAGAAAAAAGGAAAAACTTGACGTTTTTTGAAAATGACGTTTAAATCTCTCATTTTCTTTTTGATCTGGGGAAACTTTGGCTTCAGTTTTTCAAAGTTAAAAAAAAACTCCCTTTTTTGTATTTTTTTTTCTTTTCAAGCCGATACAGAAACTTGTAAGATAATTATTTTCAAAAAAAAAATTGTTATATACGAAAAATACAATTAAATTACTCTATGCAAAAATAACCGTGAAGAAAAATCGGATATACAGAAAAACAGGAAAAGGGAAAAGAAATGATGAATGGGCCTCCTTGTTAACTCAAGAAGACTTACTCAAATCTTGTTAAAATTTTTTTTTCTCCCATGAAAACGTTACACAAACATTTCTTCTTCGAGTTGTACAACCTACGCTTGAGAAGAAAACGAACTAGGCGCCAAGAGGATCCCCATCTTATTAAAATGTATATGTAAAAACCCCGACCTCGGTCATCTTAAGTTCTTTCATCCCCAGTGACGGATTCTACAAAATCGCTCCCTAGCCCCAAATTGCCTTCTTATGTGCTGTATGAGTATCCGCCACTGCTCGCCCCCTCCCCTATTCAAAGGAAAAGTTTATTTACCCCGAGAAAAATGATTCACGTCATGTTTGGCCATCTGATATAATTAAAATGAATTATTTTTATTTCGCGGAATCAAAACTCCGTAGCGAAATTTGATCGGGATCGATTCCCAAACCAAACCAGAGTCGCTAGTCACATAATAAAAGACTTCATTTCCGGTCCAGCAATCTCAAATCAAAAGTAACAATAGTTTTTATAACAGTTATGTACTGTATAAAAATATAATACGGTGAATTATTTCTTGATTTATAAAGTGATATTGAACTCCCGAGAGATGAGATGCACTAGGGCAATTATCCACGCTTCACCGGTAAAAACTGCCACGCTTTATGTGTATACAAGGTTTCGTGACTTTAGTCTTATGAAAGAGTCGATCGCCAGGTAAGATCACTGATTAGCAAAAGGACCGCGGTAGGCCCGGCTTACTATAGTCGTTAGCCCGATTGCAAACCCTAGACAAGGCCTAATAAGCTTATTAGAGGGGTTCAACTGTTTTAAAGGGTCAATTAATGGAAGCTTGAGCTACTTGAAAACTAAAAAGTTGACTTGATAACTCAAAAGACACTGGTAAAAGTTAAAAATAACTGATAGAGAGCGTTAGTATCGTTTCAGTGCGTGAAGTGATCACTAAATAACGCTAGTGTCGTTTTTAGTTGTTGATATAGTCACTGGAAAGCGCTAATGTCGTCTTTAGTTAGTAAAATAATTGCTGGAAAGCGTTAACGTTGTTTATAGTTGTTGAAATGATTGCTGGAAGGCGCTAGTGTTGCTTTTAGTACTTGAAATGGCCACTGCAGAGCGCTAGTGTCGTTTTTAGTTGTTGGAATGGTCACTGGAAGAGCTCCTGTCATTTTTAGTTGTTAAACTAAATGTAAACTAGAAGGCGCTGTGGTTGTTTTTAGTTCTTGAAATGATTGCTGGAAGGCGCTAGTGTTGTTTTCAGTTCTTGAAATGGCCACTGCAGAGCGCTGATGTCGCTTGTAGTTGTTGAAATGAACATTGGAGAGAGCTAGTGTAGTTTTCCGTTGAAAAAATGGTAACTAGAGAGCGCTGGTGTCGTTTTTAGTTCGTGTAATAATTACTAGAGGGAGGTAGCGTCGTTTTTAGTTCGTGAAACAGTCACTGGAGAGAGCTAGTGTCATTTTCAGTTTGTTAAAATGATCGCTAGAGAGCGGTAGCATCGTTTTAATTTGAAAAATATCTGTTAAATAGCGTTTGTAACTCATGAATTTACAAAACGACCGCTGAAGAGCGCTTAAGTCGCTTTAGTTATTACAAATAATCCTTGGGGACAGTTCAAGTTGTTTTTTGCTCGTCAAATAGTCCCAAAAGAGAGTTAATATTAATTAAAATGGCGGGCAGAGAGAGCAATATGAACGTTTGCTTGTCTTCCTGTTCCTCCGCCTTATTAAATTCAGGTACAGAAATTAAATCTTTCCGAAAAAAGAATTATTTCGAAAAATTCTCTGGCAAAAACTCTTTCCATGACTAAAAGCTTTCAACTGATAAAAAACCCCTCAGTATGATTTTCTTGAATTAGCTACAAACGGGAATAAAGCATCTATTGTACACAACAATCGCTCATTACATAAAAAAATAAAAAACAGATTTCACCAAAAACTTACAAAGGTTTCAAGCTTTACGATATTAGCTTAGGTTATGTCAAACTTTATCGACAAAAAAAAATAATAATATCCTTGCGTGCAAGGATAAGAAGAGAGGAAAAGATTTCATCTAAAAATAATCCAACGACCCTGACGAAAAAAAAAAAAAAGACAGTCCTATTTATCACCTTGCCTCCATAAATTAGGTTAAATACCATCACAAAAGGGCAAAGAACCCCCTTTATGAAAGTGAAAGTATCCGTCTAGTACACACAAAAACAGGTATGCACGCCATACCAAAGCGTAACCGGTTCTTCCGTTCGAAAAACCGTTACAAATCCCTAAGTTTCGAATTATTGTGCATCCATCAATTTGGTAGTTTTCTCTCTCTTCTGTGTAAACATGGCATTTAGTGATTCGTGTCATTCACCTTGCGGCCGCTCCTTAGGTCATCTGAATATAATATTCCGTCTGCTTCGCTTCTCTTTAATCCTCCCACGATTTTATCGGATATGAAAATCTTTTTTATTCGCTCTATCTCTTTAAAATCCCCTTTAGCCGCTACTGCTCGGGGGATTTAAAAAAAAAAAAAAAACAGTCAACCCAGCCCGAAAAAGGTACAGTAGTATGAATGACAGTCAGGCACATCGGATTATATTATTCACGGTAAAGATATTTTAAAACTTCCTGTGTTTTTTAGACGTAATAATTGCTTGTTTTGATTGGCTCTTTTGTTTACTTTTTCCCCCGTGTATGGAATTTTTAAACGATATAAAGAAAGGTGCCTTACAGTAAAATGGCACATAGTAACACAGTTGTAATAAAAATCCCCTTAGGCGGTTAAATCATTAGCTTATAAAGATTGCAGCATGAAGTCAAACTAGTTACGTCCAGTTTTGGAATTTTAGTATCATCGTTTTCTATAGGGACTGGTTTGGGGCTTGAATGATACCTCAACTATCGATTTTCTTTGTCGATGAAGGAGGCTGATCCTAAGACAGCGTAGGGCATTTTTAAAATGGCAAAGTTAGTCTTAAAATTGAAGGAGCAAAATCTAGTTCATTTTAATCGCTGGCCAGCTCCAGCTTTTGTGGTGCTTGAGGCCTCCACATAACCTAACCTAACCTTGTCGTAATATCCGCTTTTTTCGGATCTTCTCTAACATGGCCTCCTATCTGCCACTTAGCTACTTAAGTAGAAAGCGCAGAGTTAATGTGCTCAAGAAAATGAGGCTAGCGATACTCTTTGGTCTCTTCGCTACTATATTTATTAATCCACTAGACAAAAAATTAATGTAGGATGCCTTTTTGTTTTTTTTTAATGATGAAATCACATTTGTTCAACTTTAGCAACTTCGCTAAAATTTTTTTCCATGACAGTCGAACTGTAAATATCCAAAGATAATTACATCGATTCTTCTCTTTACAAAAATGGCGTCTTATTGTATAACATCTCATTTACGACTTAGTTTTTATCAACGTATACTTGTTGATAATGACTTTGCAAGTGAATCCCCGTCTTCACTTATTAATTTGCATATTTTTTTTTTCTTCACAAAACAAAAAAGAAATCTTGATGATTTTCCAGGTCAAGAAATCCGACATTTTCTTACCTCCTCGTGTTGCTTTTCTCGGAAGGACCCTAACAGTTAACTCTATTAAAATATTCAATCGAGTCTGCTAATTTTGTCTATCAATTCGATTTCAATTTCTTCCTTTGAAAAGGAATTCGATTCCTTTTGTGATAAATAAGATTTAACTCGGGGAAGAAAACGAATATGGAAACGTGCCATCTTCTCTTTCTCTGAAATAAGCCCATGTACGGTTACGCAACCCCCAGAAGCAAAAGACAATTGAAAATCGATCCTTATAATTGTTTATTTTAGTTCCCAGTTCGGTTTCGGTTCAGCCAAGATCCTCGATCCCCCCCCCCCCCTTTGGTATTGTATTTCAATTACAAATGACTAGTTTAGGTTATTTATAGATTGTTGTCAATCGATTAAAAGAGAGGAAAACGGGTCGGGACGTATCATGAAATTAGATTGATTAATATCAGGAGCGATTTTGTCACATTACCGACTGTAGGAAGAGAAAGGAGAGGAATAAAAAGGAAGAGAAAATAATTGCTCGACGTCTAGCCCGTGACCTCAAGACGTGCCTATCAAACCATGAAAACATCTAAAAGAAATAGGTGAGAGTGCGTTGGTTTTTTGCAAGAGTCGGAGATTGATTGAATTTTATTGGTCGATTAGTTGAAAAGCATTAAAAATTTGAATGGATTGAAAGAGAATAAAAATTTAGGGTTTTTTGGATTTAAGTTGACGCAACAGTCATTGTGAGATAAAGATATGTACAGTGCCGGATTGGACATGTCAAAAAGCGTCATAACCACCCCCTCAGACCCAGCAGTTATATAAGAGCTTCAAGGTCCCCTTAGAGTCAGAAGACAAACATAAGCACTGGGCGGCCAGAAACTCTGTTAAAGCGGGGGGCCAGTCCCGAACAAAAAACGACCCATTTCTTAAACCAAGTAATCGTATTTTTCTGTTTTTTCCTATCCAAACAAGCCTCTTAATCTTCCCATGTTTTCTGCAATTTTAAGAAACTTGGTTGCTGTTTTAAAATGGCCACTAATTATTATATCTGAAGATTCTATGGATTAATCAGCAAGAGATTCATACATCATACATGCTAGAGGTACTTGTTAGAGACCCTAAATTAGAGGAGGCTGGCCAACTGTCAGCCATATATTAAGTATCATGGCGACCTCCACGAGAAGAATATTTGGCAGCAATGATGGTACACACTGTTTTCTATGAAAGGCAAAACCTCCGCATGATTGCTGTGAAAGTTCCTATTTTCACGAATCTAAATCGGCAAGTTTACTATCATGGCTACCGAATGATCTTCTTGTGACAGTCGCCATGATATTTGATATAGCGTTCAATTTTTGTAATTTTTGTTTCCCAGTCTCTTTTAATTTAGGGTCTCTAGTACTTGTCAACCTTACCTTAGGAATGTGATTTGGTCATTGATTGGTTCATGATATCTCCACAGATACTAATATTAAAACAATTGCAAAAGTAGGGCGACTGACCTTATATTGTCGAGCCACTTTTTAGCCTGCTTTTCTTTGCGGTCTCCTTCGCATTTCTCACCGTCCAGCACTCTTGATCCTATCGCACCCTACAGTCAACTCATTCCAGAGGCGTCGTTTCAATGCATTCTTAAAGAAGGCAAATACTCTAAGACTTTAGAAGGGCTAAAACATCTAGCTTATGTCTTCTTCTTCTTTGAATGCCCGCTCCTCGTCGGAGATTGGCGATCATCATGGCCAACCATTGATGATTTTACTAGGAATATCAAATAACGTGGTGACTTTCCATAATCTTCCACATCGTAGTTCGGGAGCCATAATATTGATCCAACTCTGCCTCCCGGTATCTGAGCCTAGGCCTTGCCGATTACTACCATCTTCAGCCCTAGGTCAGCATTAGCGAAGCTGCTGCCCTCCACTAACTCATAACCCTGAGAAGGGAGCTCACCACAGGGCAAGGACGCCATTCCTTGAGCAAGACAAAACATGCCTCACCGGTTACCCTAAGCTGATAAAATAACATTTTTTGGGGGGAGGGACCACAGCCCTAGCCAGCCCCTTCTCAAAGGACGCCCCTGACCCTTTCTCATTTCCAGTCAGCATACTTGCAGATCTCTGTCATCGAAAATAAAAAAACCACTTTTCTAACCTGACTTAATTCGCCTAAATTCTTCAATCTTTTTTCCTATTTTATAAACCACTCATAAAAAATTCCCAGCCTCATCATCTCACATCATTTTTCCCAACTCCGCACAACTTCCCCCATCGGCCTAATTCCTACATCTACGCAATTTAATTAAAAACAAGAAGAGGAAATGCGAATCGTGATTATGATCTTGGGAAAAAAAGCGATGTCAAAAAGCGATAGCACGTTAAAAAATTTCAACCATATCTGTTTTCTAAACAGGTAATAACGTCGCCTGAATACCAAGGTCACGTATTGTACCTATAATACACAATGTAATATATGAATCAACACACCTCGCCTCCTGTTTATTTACTCTTTTTGTCCGCACTTACATAAGTGATGGCACTCCATTGTTGCCTTACATGCAAAGATAGGAGAGACAAAAAAAATAATGCTGACCCATTTTTAATATTTGATTAGCTTTGCTCAAATTCTACAAGAGATTAAATTTCAAGATCAAACTCGTGAATCCCTAAAAAAAATACTCATTTCCCATATGTCGTAGGAAAGGAATTCGATCCCAGCCGTATAATTAAGGGAACTAACGTAATTTTCCTCGAAGGGAATCTCTGCGACACTGCGGAAATGTACAAATTATCCGTATAAGATGCAGTGTGACTATGTCTTGGAATCGGAATGCGATTCAGGTCTTGTGAAACGTGACTGGTACGCGATCGCACACCTAACTAATTTCGTGTTTAGCTTAGCAAAAATGTTAAACGGTGATTTTTAACATTGAACTACATTTTCTATAATAATTCTAAAACGTTTTGTTATTACTTTTTTTTTTAAAGAGAGATTCTATTCTTACATTATCATCGCGTTTTAAGCCAAAGTCAAAGTTATTTGAATTATCCACGGGAGTTAATTCCATTATTATAAATGTCTGAAATCTTATTCTTTCTTTCCTTGATGAAAATTAAAGCGATACAAGGCAAGAAACTCTCCGCCGTGATTTTATTCGAAAAGAGAAGATTATACGAGTTTGTAAAATTAAAATTTAAAGCTCCTGCGCGGGGGCTGTGTCTCCCGTTTTAACGCGTCATCAAGTCACATAGACACACACACATACCAAAAAGCAATCCGCATGGACTTGGAATTTTTGCGGGATTTTAAAATTGCCTCTATGTGAATTTAGGAAAGAGAGAGGAGAGGACGAAAATAAAGTTGGGACGTCACGTTAAATAGATTTTGAACTTTAACCTTATCGCGAATTAAAAGTAAAAATGTTAGGACCTCTCTTTAAGTTGATTGAGCTGATTCAGTTAATGCTACACGTTAACATATGATGTTAACTGAAACGAAATTAACGTACGAAAAGTAGTTTTATAATTTTGAAATTAAATAATATTTTCCCTTTCGAATGTAAAATGGTTTTATTTTCTTATTGAACAGGGTAGAGAGACTAGATCAGGCCCGAAGCCAACACGCAGAGTTAGGAGGGGCTTAAAATTTAATAGAAGGGGCTCCAAATGACCCTTATTACATGGAGGATAGGAAAGATACATGGGTCAATAATTTTTTGAGGGAGGGGGAGGGGCAAACATCCGCCAGGGGGGACTACGCTCCTGGGGAGCCCCCATTGGCTAGATAGAAAGAGAGGGAACACTCCCGCACCGCCTAATGGATTAATTAAGATTCTGCAGCCTGGAGCCAATACTTATGAATCATTCCACAGCCTGAACGATAAACAAACATGCAACATGGCGAATTTCCATTATGGAGGAGCCCATAACCGTCTACTGTAACTACTGATCTCCTCTGTATACGGTAACTTTAAATCGAATCTGGCGACATCTCTTGTTGGAACCGTTGAAACTCTTAAACAAATGCCTATCTCTCTGTACTTAGCTTATGGTGGTTAACGGTTACTACTACAGATGGCGCTAGTTACACAGTGTCACAAAATTCTTCAAGCTACCGTATCCGGTGGAGATCAGTGACTGCAACCAGAGTGCTCCCTAGGGGAGAGGTCGCCATTTTTACAGCAAAAAGTAAAAAATTTTGCTATCAGCAGAAGACAGGACTTTTGTGGGCTTTTTTTGGAAGGGAACTGAATATTTGTACGTTGGCACACATGATTTTTCCCGATTTTTCTTTCAATTTCCAATATACCAACCTGTTATGGCGTTCAAAATCGATCGACCAATCAGACTCTCGGTAGCCATTCGCCAGTCTCTTTCTATGTAGGGTCTCCAGTCTTCTTTACTTCAGAAATCATAATAAATTTTGTCAAAAATGTCTTAAAACAGATAAACAAAGCTATCAGGTTTATTTCAGGCTGAAACAAACGTGGCTTTAAAATTACCTTTCACATTTTCGTGTCGTCACACAAAATTATGAACTAACGCTCTGAAAGTCTCCCCAAGCCCCCCAAAGAGCTTGATAAAGAGTAAACACTTCGATTAGTCGTCTGCTACATACGAATACGCCATTTTGAAAACTGGAAGCTGCCACCATCTTAGAGAATTGAAATTCGTTAGTTTGCACCTGACTCACATAATTCGTGAATCATTTTCTGTCTCAGCAGAAAAAATTAGATCCTACCTTTCCGTTATTTAAATCTTATGGCTAAAGCCAAACTTACATTGACAAACTTTTCGGATTATTCATAATCCACAAAAACGTACCTCAATCTAATCCAAAATTCTCTTCTGTTTCAGATGAGCTGCGAAAGTGAAAACATCACAAGCCGTCCAGGATACCGGTGAAACAAGTCAAGATGTGCAAAATCGTGATACTCTGAATACATATTCCGTCCATTAGTGATTTTAATTTTTAATTAGTGCCTGTAAGAAAATAAAAAATAATTAAACAAAAAAGCAACAGCAAAATTTTCCAGGCTTGAAAAATTAATTACAAACGAAATTTCATTTTTTTTTTTTCATTAACTAAAATGCTAACGAGAATCATCACATGCTAAAAAAAAGAAAATCTGAAATGAGGGTGAGTTAAAAAAAACTTAGACATCCTACATTTCAGAAGTAAAAAGAAAAAAAATTTAAATGATACCAAACGTAAGAACCTTCACGCGGAATAAACAGCACGTGGAAATAAAAAAGCAACTTATAGCATAATTTATTATCTCTGGTGAAAATTTTTTTCCTCTACATTTTCTTCTGCTTTATTATACAGAGAAAAAGTAAACCTTGATTCACTCGTTTGTAAAAAAAAAACTAATTTTCTTCTTTCGTATATATAAATCATTTGATTGGAGCCCCGCGTGAGGCATTTGAACTCATTTGAATACAATTATGTAAAAGATTTAAGATAAAAAAACGCATGTTCCCTCGAGTTTAGTAAAAAAAAAAAAAAAAAATTCTAAAGAATTTTAGTTCTGAATTAGCTGAGATTCATTCACAAGCCGGAAATTTTGCTCTAATAAAAAAATTTTTAATATTTTTTAAAAAAATACAGAATAGCGAAAAAAAATTGTGCGGGTGCTCCATCATGTGGATTAAACAATGGCAAATCCTAATTCTAAAGCGCTGTACTCAACCTGTGTCGCCTGTTTAGGATTCGTTTGTTTTGCTGTTGGCGCTACTGCTATTGGACTTCCTCTCTGGGGTTATTTCGAAGATCCAGGAGGTAAGCATTTTACAAGTAGGAAATAATAAAAAGAGTATGGCGTGTAAATTTAAGTTAAATTTTGATAGGAAAAAAAAGGGAGGGAAGAAAAAAAAATTCCATGGAAAATCAAATAGTTGAAAGTGGATTAAGTGAACTTTACAGACGAAGGACGAAATGTTCAAGAGGCTCCCTGGAGATTTCCTTTTGCTGTTTTGCATTACCGTAGGTCACCTTCTTGTCTTTTTTATTCCTTAGTGGGATGTCACGTGCTGTTTTTTTGTTACAGGGGGGATAGAAAAATCGAAGGCTAGATTTTTTTACCTGTTAGTGAGTAATTTAAAAAAAAGGAAATGGGTAACTGATATAGGTGGCAAAGTGCAACAGTGTTAGGCAGAGTAGTTAAGATAATCTGAAATATGATAATGCGACAGGTTTAGTGTTTAAATATGCGTCAAAGTAGTTAAGAAGTTTTGTTTTTGGTTAATATGAAGCACGGACCCGGGTAATGAGTAAATTAAGTTTTGAGATTGAAGTTGGAATTATACTCAAAGGCTTGTGACTTAAGTTAAATTTAAATTAAGCTTTGAGCTAGAACTAAATTTAAAATGACTGTTTCGGTCGATCCCTAATCCGAGCAAAATTTTTTCTGCAGCAGTCAAATATTTACATATCAAACTAGATTATTCTTCCCACATTCTTTTGAACAAAAAATTAGAACTTTCGAAAAAAACTAAGGGTGAATTTTCACTATGAATTTCATAGTGAAGAGCTGGATTTCACTGAGCTATTAAGCTCGCTCGTCTCCAATATTTAAATTTTTAGCCAGCTACTTGCCAGCGAGTTTACTAGTTCTGTGAAATCCAGCCTTATAGGAAACGAGTGACTTTGCTAGCTTAGTGAAATGCAGCCTAAAGAGATATAACACCAAGGGCCAGTAATACTTTATAATAGAGCAGAGATTGCAAAAATCCTTAGAGCGACATAAAATCCAGTTTAAATTAATGTGGCTAGATTGGCAAAGTATATGCACCCAAATATAACGAATTGCATAACCACAATTCAGGCTTTTTCAGATTAACTTGACTTAGCACCTCACTCTAAGGTGGTCGGTTCTTCAAAATAAAATTTTCGAAAATTGAGCTGAATAAGAAATGGAATACTTAAAAGGGAAAATAGAGTTAAAGGCAAAAACTTTTGGACACTGAAAAATTCCCAATTTGAGATTCTCAACCACAGTCTAGCACCTTGGTCACATCCTACAACATGTCAAATCAAAAGCACTAAAATTTTTTATCAATCAATCCGTAATTTATCGCCCTGAAATAATTCTAAAAATAAATCTTACAGGAAAGAAAAATTTACGCTTGCCCGGTTTTTAAATGCTTGTCATCTCTTGTTCATTCTCACAATCATCAAAACCTAAAGTTCTCGGTATCAAATGAGCATTTTTACTGCCAGTTCGTGACAGTAAAATGCACGGCCCAGACAGATCGGATCATGAAAATTATTTTTCCGACTTCTGTTTATCACAATTTAAAAAACTAAAAACCGCAATTCAAAATTTTGCCCTAAAAACGATATTTCTCAAAAAAATTCTAACCTCAAAATAATAAAAAAAAATTAACTTTCCCAAACGGTTCTTCATACCATGTGCTAGCACCGTTAAGTGCTTTAATAAAGACTTTTATTGCCACATCGTTTTTTAAAAAAAAAAGAAAAACGCAATAAGGAAAATTACAGTGATATCAGAACAGTCACGATATTTCATTTATAGAAGAAGCGTTTCGCGAATCCCGATATTTTTTTTAATATTTCACTAATTTAAAGGAATTAAAGAAAATTTAAGAAAAATAAAACAAATGACCATATCTATTTAATAGACCAAGACGAGACGAAGCACAAGACGTTCTCTAGACCGTATACAAGCCCACAAATATTTTTTTTTTAAACTACGCGATCATCGTTGCATGAAAATACGAAGGAACGAAAGAAAGAAGTGTACCGGATGTACACTCGATGATTTCCTATAAGGATCAGTCAATTAAAAAGCATTAAAATAAAATATTAACAACGCAACAATATGTGCCACGGTATGGATTCGATGAAACGTAGATTAAAAATCACAATAACTGGGCGATTTAACGGGCCATTACTTTGGTCTGTAACTATGATTCGATTAAATTCCATCCCGATTGAATTTTTTTTTTTTCAAATGCAATTTATTGAAAGAAAATGTGACACATTTAAATGCATCGAGGCGTTTTTCCTTTTTACGAGTACAAAAAATCATAAACGAGGTTAATGGTTGGACAGTCAAAAATAAAAATAAAAAAAATGCAGGTTCGTTGCAAACTCATGACTCATTCATTGCAGAAAAAAAATATTTTTATGGCGAGAGATAACAAGACGATAACAATGAAACATTGGCTGACAGGCGTCACATTGCACCCGTTGTGATTATTATAATATCGCCATAAGGGATTTTTAGAGAAAACGGATTGTCTGGAAATGGCAACCCGTCAACAACATGCTCGATCGAAAGGGTTCTTAAGATTTTCAAAAGGAAGAAATTATTTATTGGGTATTTTATTTGATTAGATAATAATAATAATTCGAGTGTGCTTGGAACATAATTTAGTTTGGGTAATTTAATATTGATAAATCGATTGGTGTAAAGTGCACAATCGAGTAAATTGAACTTATGAAAAGAAAATGATTGGAAAACGGCCGGGATTTAAATCGGTCGTGATTAAGCGAAATAATAAAAGTGTAGAAGGGTATCGAACGTAGGAAGGGAGTCAAAGAACTTGAGGATTAATTTTGATTCGGTTTTCAGTACGATTAACATCGGATTGATCGATTGAGTGATTGAATGAATTTCAACTCTGTTGCCAGTAGTTTTTTTTTTGTGGCGTTGTCGATAAGTTTAAATGATTCCATAGCAATTATTCTTCTGCTCGTGTTTACAATTGATATGATTGGATTGATTTAACCCTTTGAATTTTCCTGATCTTCCTCAGATTTTAATTCGAATGACTCATAACCTAATTGTGAAGTGCTAAATTCAGTAAGTTCGCTAGAAACACAAAACGTCTGCATCGTGGATATGCAACCTGCCGTACATGGATGCATACGCATTGCCAATAGGCTGCTTGCACGAATTAATTTAGGAAACAAACAGATTTTAAAATTCTTAACTTAGCGAAAAATTCTATTTTAAATTCAAATTCTCAAAAGCCCGCCAAAAACAACCATGCCTCATATTTGGGCTAATGACGTCACAACTAACTCAAATTTTTTTTATTTCATTGCCTAATTTTTTTGCGCGAAAATTCCATTAATAAAAACAAAGGATCCGACTCAGTTGTGACGTCATAATTGCAGTTAGTTTTTGGCGGGCTTTTTAGAATTTGAATTTCAAAGCTTCAAATATTTCATAGTTCAAATATGCTAAAAAATACCCATTTATTCTTCAAAATTTGATGGATAAGAGTGAAATTAAAATATTTTCACCTTTGGGAGGCAAAGCAAAGGATTATGTATGGCCTAGATTCTCCATAGGAACTTGCTGGTTAGTCCAGGCATTCTCAGGACTACGATTAATTCGTCAGGTTCTCTTGCAAAGCTATTCGACCCAGGAAAACCTAATTCTACTATTTCTAAGGTTGCTATGACAACAAAGTTAAACTTAAGCAAAATAACCTTACTATTTTTCAATTTTGATAAGAAAAATAGTATAGCTCTCAGATGGATCAGCTGACCCAATTTTGGAGCTACTTCTAAATGTAAATGAAGGAGAATTAGAGTCTGATAGTGTTGAGTAAATGTAGGGCTAAAATTTTTGAGAACTATTGGAAAATTTTGTATTTTAGCTCAATGAAAATGAACTTTCATTCCCACTCACTCTTTTCTCAAGATAAGTATACCCAGTTTGACTATTTTCAAAAAAACAATCTCATTTTAATTACAACAAACGTTTTTTCACAAATTTTCCAATCTTTCCAACTTGATTTTTTCCCACGAAAAAAAAAACCACCAAAGGAATAGACAGTACAATCAGGATCTTGACGCTCTCATTATCAACCCAACCTAACATCCCTTTAGGGTTCCTAACGTCTTCGAAATAATGCCTTTCCCTTTTTCGAATTCTTCTCGAATGCCTTCCTCCTCATTTTAATTTCCTCCTTCTTTTTTTTTGAAAAATTTGACAAATACCCTTATTTTAATTTGAAAAAGACAAGAAGCTTTTCTACGGGTGCGACGTGACCACACAAACGGAAACAAAGCAGAGAATAAGTAATAAAGTTAAGTAAGCAAAAGGGAAAAAGCTCGCGAAATAAGAGGTTGGGTGGAAAAAAGCGATAAAATCAAGCTCATGACAAGAGGTCTCAAGAGAAGCTATAGCGAAAACTTTCGCACAACTCAAGAGGGAGATTATACAATTTCAACTACATAATAGGTATTATCATTTGTATAAACCTTTTCTTTGTAACGGGGTAAACTTTTCCCGGAGAATCCACAAAGTAAACTGTTTTCCCCATTGTTTTCCAAGCCCCTTTTAAAGGTTTTTACCTTTCGATCAAGCGAAATTCGAACTTTTTTTTTCCTCTTTGTGGCTATTCAAATATTTTTAAAGTAAAGAACCAATTTGACCTCAGGTCATCGTCCTACAAAATGGGGGGAGGAAAGAATGAATGGGGCTATTCCGTGTAAAGTCTTGTTATCTGGATAATTAATAAGGATCAACTGAATAATTTAAAAGGGAGAGAAGGGTTTCCAGTTTTAAATATAAATCTGTTGCAAAATTTTCTAATCAATTCATAATTTTAAAAAATGTATTTGTGGCGCACGGCTTAACTCCATGTGACTTCGACTTCGGCCAAAGATTTGGAAAGTTTTTCAAGTATGAGGTCCGCTCCTCTCACTCCCCTAATTATTACAGCAACAACAATTAGAGTCCACCAGATCCTGCTACTAGGGATTCAAGTCCAATCCAAATTCTCAAAAACCGATAAAAAGGTGAGCCAAGAACAAAATGGCCGTTTCAGCCTGCAGCAAAGCCCATTTAAAAAACTTTAGACTTGAGCTCTTAGAGACCAAAGCTAAATTCACTCAAAGATCTTCAGGCCCAAGCATTAACTCATTATCCTCTCTAATCTTAAGTTAAGCCCGCAAATCATTAGGCTACAATTAAGCCCTTTAAGGCTAAATCTAAGCCTTGAATATACAGACAGGCTACAGTTATCTAAATCTCTCCAGGGACGAGCTTAGCTAGTTGGCTTAGCCAGAGCTTATTTTCGCCTAAACAATAAAAATTAAATTCTCATCATCTACATTTTGAAGTTGAGCTCATATTCATCTTTGCAAAGACCTTAAAAACCCAGAGGGAAAGAGTCAAGATTATCCTTCCCAACCTATGTTTATATTTACAACCCATCGAATAAAAACCGACCATTTCCCCCAAAAAGAAAAAAAATTTCAGATAGGAAATCGGAAACGCTAAAAAACGTACGAATCAAAAGGTGAAATTCAAAGAAAAGAAGAGCACTCAAAACATGATTTCCCCCACCACCGCCGTAAAATAGGTTTGGTTCCGTTTGGAGTTTTCTAGGAAAAGAGTGGAAAGAGAAATGAGTAGCCCACATGTAATCCAATATCCCTTTCTGATTTTCTTACCTTCCCTTATCTTGAAAAAGCATCATTTCGAAAAGGGATTATTCGCGAAAAAGTTTCCCTCCCTCTTAATTAATTCTAAATCCGGAGCTTTTACAACTTCGTAATTATGAGAATTCGACCTAAATATGAAAATCCTAGTGACGTGTTTATTATTTATTATTGAAGAAGCGGGATTTCTTATTATTTTCTCGGAAAGGTGCTAGTAAAAGAAAGAGGAAATTTAAAAGAAACTTTTGGAGTACAAGCCGGAGAAATAGTTTAAAACGGTTTCGGATTAAGGAACGAGAGTGAAATTATCAGGGTTAAGGTGTCTTATGTTTTGTCAATTGAACTCCAACCACTACAGCCTAAAAAACAAGGAACTCAGCCCTTTTAAAAAAAATGTAATCCCTTAGTATTATAAGAAGTTACATAATCACATGAGACAAACATGCAGAAAAAGGTTTTTAGACTCTCTTCAAAATAAGGTACTAGGGGTTGTAAAAGCGTCGCTGCACATATCTTGCCAAGTACATTCAGGTGGTTGATTCGTTTTCGTCTAAAATTTTGGTTATGGAGCTAGTGATGGACGCAAGACAAGACAAGAAATGCACGGTTCTTGTTGTTGTCTTGTCTTGCAACAGAGAATTGCATTTTCTTGCTTCAAAAACTATGCAAAATGCAAGAATTTTCTTGCGTATTGATAAAAAGTCTTGTCTCGTCTTGCAGTAAAAAAACTAAGTCTTGTTCTTGTCTTGTCTCACTTTCGCAAGACAAGACTCATTTCAGCAGTCTCGGCCATTACTATTTGAAGCAAATACAAATTGGAACATTATTTCAGTGATCTAAACTGAAAATCATTGAGAGAAAAAATTCGTCAAGATTGATAGGAATCAAACTGCTTAGCAATTTCGATTTCTAATTTGTTTGGCTTTGACAAACTTTTTTGGGCTTGAAAAAATACCCCCTGAGTTTGATTCCCACTTAGCTAGGCCAACTTTTTCTCTTTTCATCTTTTCAAACCTTTACCTGAGTCAATTATCAGCCGAGAACTATCCCGTCGTTTGATAGTAACTAATTTATTTCCTGGAGTTCGATTTTTGGCCCAATTATAATCATCCAGCAAGCCTGAAAAAAAAAAATACATTAAAGGACAACGTTTATCGTAAAATCCGATTAAAACTAAAAATAATCCCCTTATACTAACACATCCATCTTCTCAAAGCACACAGTCTTCAATTTCTCAATGACATAATCATTCATTCGCATATATTTATGCACACTACATTATAAATCATAAAAAAAAACGTAGCCAAAAAACCTTCGAAATTCTCACACTAGGGAATAATCTAAAAAGAAACGTCACCGAATATATTACCACTTTCTCATCCAACTATAGTTTACTTCCCTTTTCGAAAACTTTGATACGGGGAATATTGAAAGTAACTGTGTGAAAAATTCCTTCGGGCTATACTGTGACACCAAACATCCTCAACAGTAAACTTATCTCGAAACTTACTATCTTCGATTTCCTATATTGAAACCCGCACAAAGGAACTAACTTTTTTCTTCCTCTTTATTTTTTCCCCCAACGCCTTTTCTCCCTTCGGTAATTTATTCGGTTTTCGGGAATAAGAGAAGTTAAATTGCAAAAATATTTCCGTATTGGGAAAAAGAAAAAAAAAACAAATTGACAGGAATTTACGTGGGATGATTGCAAATAATGTCTGTTTATGGGAAATATGCATGAGGTTTCATATCGATTTAGAGAAAAACAAAAGAATTTTTTTTTCGGTTCGATTTGCAACCCCCGCGAATTTTCGGCTGGAAAACTGTTATTTTCAAGCACGCCCGTTGCACACGTTTTTTTAAAAAAAAAAACACAAAGACCATTATTTTCGTATAATCAAGTTTAATAAAAAAAAATTCATGACAGCCGGTTTAAAATAATATTCGTGGATGGTTGCCAGAGTTGGGTTCATCGACCCCAATACCTGAGTATTACTTTTATTATTATTATCATCGTCGGTTTGTTTACTAAGTTTATAATATAATTTTTTTTTTTGATATCGTGATTTACGTCCTCATCATTGTAATCAGGGCGAGGAAAAATTCACGTGGAGAACAAAAACCGTTTGGTGATGGCGCGAATCGAATATTAACGTTCCAAAATTTTACTAATGAGGATTTGTTTTTTTTTTTTTTTTGCAGGTCGTGTTATAAGTGAAACAGGTTATTTCGGACCATGGCAGGTCTGCAAGAAACTTTTATACAACCGGGAGAAATGTGGCCCGGAAGCGACGAGTTTCCAACCCATAGGTAAGATTATTTGGCTTAGTTTTCAGTAAAAATGATGGCCAGTAATATTTTTTAATAAAAAAATAGGATTTTTCAATAAAGTTTTTTACTTGTAATAAAATTTAAAAATTAATTTTTGGAAATAATGAAAGGCAAAAAAAAGGGGAATCACTTCCCAGAATTTTTTCCAATTTCAAAGAAATCTAGAAAACTTTCACGAAACTCAAGACGACTTCTAAGAGTTCTTTAAGAAAAGTTAGACAAAGTCAATCCCGATTTCCGAGAACAAGAAAAGATCATAAGAGTCGGAAACTGAGATTCTCTAGGATTAGAAAAAGGTGGAAAATCCCCAAACTTTTTTCAAAGATCTTGTTAACGAAATAATATTAGTCTTTAAGTATGATTTGCCTCTTAGTTCCCCTATTTGTACTAATTGTAATGATTTTCCTAAAATTTTTAGAAAGTATTGGCAAAAAAGAGCAAGAAATTTTTTAAGCTCGAATACTGCACGGTAACGAATAAAAATTTTGCCGGAAAATTTACAAAGGATTTTTCTTCTTTTGTAAAAATTTTCTCTTTAGCTTTAAAAAAATTAATTCTAATAATTTTTTTGAAGATTTCTTCCTGAAAAATATAGATAACATTTTTTAAGTTAAAGAATATTTTCCTGTAGTGACTTCGAAAATCTTTGTCAAAAATTTTAGTAAATTTAAATTTTCAAAAATTTTTTCTAGTTTCAATTTTTTAAAATCTTAATACTCAAGAAAAAAATCTCTTTTAAAATCCTGCCAAATTTTCTCCTCCAAGTTCAAGAATAAGTTCTTGAAATCTGATTTCAATTTGGGATTGATTAAATTCTATTCCTAAATTTTCTTCCTACTCAATTTTCTAAAGACATTCTCCTAAAAATCTTAAAAAGTTTTAAGAAGCTATGTGCAAAAAAGGGCACTTTTTTTTAATGTTTAACTTATGGCGAACGTGCCTTTTTTGCACATAACTCCTCATTTCTTTAAAAACTGCTACTTAAAAAAAATTCCTAACCTCAAAAACATCAGACAAAAATCTTTCACCACTCAAAATTTTCATTACAGCGGCTGTTTACATTGCCGGGGTTACAGCTGCGATAGGAGTCACATTCCTCGGTGCCTTCTGCATCCTGAGCGTCATCCAAATGGCGATGGTAACACAGAGGGACAAAGTAGTCATGCAATATTCTACGTGCGTCATTGTAAAATTAGTTTTAGCAATATTGTCAAGTAAGTAAGAAAAGAACCTTATTCAATGCTGACAAATATCCAATAATAGCACCTAATCTTACGTTTTCGTATGCTCCGTTTCCGCATCACTCGAACAAAATTCTTATTTATTTTGTAAATAAAGAAATGTCAATTTAAAAGAAGAAGAAGAAGAAAAAATAGAAAGGGTTCCCTATGTACTTGACCTCTTTTGTCTGCTTTTTCAATTCGTACTGCACAAAACTAAAAAAAAAAAAAAATTCTTTCTTAAGGTTCGCCCACGATTAATAAGGAACCTGCTTGAGATTGAAAAGAAATCAATCCCTCTTTTTCTTTTTTTCCTTTTTCCCCCTTCATCCTCCCACGGCTGTAATCTTTTTCAGTTAAAATATATTTGATGTGATTAAAAGTTTCATTTACTATTGGGTTCTTTTTTTTTTCAATTTTTCTTTGCATTCTTTTTTTCCTCTTGATGATTCTAGGACTATTCTTGAATGGTTAGATGAACATCAGGATTTATTTCTTTTATAAAAATGGCTAATAATCCTCTTTTCATTTTTGAGGTTGAAAAAGAATTGGCCCAATCTAATTTCCCAAGATTAAATTTTAGCCATGTTTAAAAAAAAACAGCTGGCGCCAAAATAAATGCTTCAAGCTAAAGAATGCAAAAAGACGAATTCATTTTGCCCGAAAATCATTTCCCCTCGATTAACCCAAGTCAACCAAGTTTCCTTGGGCCTTAACTGTTTATTTCCCATAAAACAGAACAGCTTCTCTTTACAAACTTACAAAGCAGTTTACTATCATTCTCGAGATTCGTGTAAACTCTTGAAAATATTTACAGTGTCAACCGATCCCCCATTAGTTAATCGTTGAGTTGATTTATGGTGTCATTTTAAACTCTGCCAGCAATTAAATCAAGGTTTCAATCTTCCTTAAATCCATTATTTGATACGATCCATCACATAAATTTAACTTTCCTTCGAGAAAAGGTTGACAAAGTTAATTTTTTCTTCCTCCTTTTTTTTTTTTTTTTTTTTGAAAAATCATATTTTCTACTTGAAGTTTCCTATCGGGAAAATTTAGAGATAACATTGTTTTCAAAATTCTATTTTCTTTTCTCGATCTGGTCAGCAATCATAACTAGAAAATTCTACTTTTAGTAGGTTTAATTACGATTGAATTTCTTCCCTGCAAATTTTTTCTTCACCAAAACTACAGTAAATTGTTTGAATAAAAAGAATTGATATCCCTGCAGCATCCAATGACGTCATTTTGTATTCTTCTTTACGTATTCAAGAATTTTCTGCATTTCCTCCTTCTGAACATCCGTTATTGCTCCCGCCTTACAAATCCCATGTATCCATCTCGATTTGAATTTGTCCGTGTACTTTTCCCTCAGCTTGAGCTTGTCTAAACCATTATCCACATCCCCCATCGTTCCTACTCCCTCTCAAGCCAAACTCCTCAGCTACCTCTCCTTCAAACATCTGCATATTTTAACATAATAACACATTTTAAAATTTTTAATGTCCCCATTCTCCAATTAAGAACTCCATTTCAAAAAAAATCATAAATATTCAACTTATTGCGACAGTCGGCACTCCCAGAAAAAAAGAAGAAGACCCATTCTACAATTCAGAAATATCGTCCTGAAAATATATCAAAGAAGCCTGTATATGAACCAAATAAAATCTACATATAAATGAATAGATTAACGAAGACGTGAATGTCTTGTAAATTTTCAAGATAGATAACACTCCATGCATTGACGTAGCAACTAAAAACTAACTCTTAACTTATATCGAAGTATAATTGAATTCCACCCGTTGAAAACTTTATTAAATCGATCTCAATTAATGTCTCCGTGTTAAATAATCATCCGGATTACTGTTTCCCGTATTCACTTAAGCCTTTTTAACATTTGTTAATAATAGGAAAAATCCTTGGCTTAGAGTTAAAGAAAATTCTTTTTTAGCCATGGGGGTTTTTTCCCCCCCCTCTTTTCGTTCGTTTTATTGCTTTTATGGCTTTTTGATCTAATTTTGAAGAATGAGGAAAAATTAAGGTACCGAGAGGATGTCCCTTTTAAATAAAAAGTTGTAGGAAGTAATTAATCGAATTTAGGGCAGTAATTGAGTGTGCGTCTTTCTTTTCTTAATTTAATTTAATTTTCTTTTTTTTGTTTCAGCAATTCTTGCCATACTATCAGCAGGACTCTTCGCTTTACAAACAGATGACCGGAAGAATAATTTTCGGATAAGTAGGGGAGAATCCTTTTATATACAGGTACGTTAAGGTATTTCTCAAAATATGAGGGCACATTTTAAGTATTAAGTGGGTGATTCATTTAATAATTTTCATGTTAGCTGATTCATCGATGGGTTTTAAATGCTTGTAGACACGTCATTGATTCTTTAGATCTTTGCGTGTTATGTAGGTTTGTCCTTAATTAGCCAGTTTTGTAATTTTTTAAAAAATTATGAAGAGCCAAAGAAGCAGTTAAAGCAGGGACTAAAATTTTTTGTCCACGCCGATAAAGTTGAGTGGCGAGGACTCTGCAGTGGCTTCTGAGCTTCAGTTAGAGATGCGCAGGCACCAGCGGCTACAAGCCACTGGCAGCCAACTTTAGTGGGGCGCTACTGAGGGGGAAACACACCTTTCAATTATGCTATGGCGCAGCAATATTTGGGGCCCTCAATTTCTCCCCATAACTTTTCTTTGGTGAAAACAATTTTCTCCGATATTTGTTCTTATAATATACACATAACATACAGCCCCTCCTAGGCCGCGCCATTGATCACACAGCATCCACCCTCCTATTTATAGCCATGACAATGGCCCACTCCTCTGGTGTCCACACCACATGACTTATCCACTGAAGCCATTACTTCATTTTTCCAGCACTGGCAATCCACTTGTCACCAATAATAAGTAGTTCTAGAGAGACTAGATGGAAGACAGATCAGGACGCCTGCTTATTGGCTGTCAAAGTTAAATGGGTTACGCCTATGTATAAGATAGTGGAACCAAGTCTCGCCTATATATAAGGACTTCCCATTGAATCTTATGGAAGTGGAACCAAGATGGCCGGATTTGTCGCCTCTCTTCCATCTAGTCTCTCTAAGTAGTCCCAAGTTTCTTACACCTTCTTTCTTAACTTTAACCTCTCCTAAGGGCCTTTTTATACACCCCCTCAATTTCCCAGCAATCTCCACACATCCAATCCTTAACTTTACTAATTAATTCACTCACCTCTACAAACAATTCGCTCATGTTTAATTACCTCCGGCATATTCGTTATCATTTATCTCAATGTCAAGATTCACCAAAAGAACAATGACCAATTAAAAGGTCAAATATTTCGCCTAAACTCTTTCTTCGCAATTTGTCTCTTTCATAAACAATTAACCAAACCTAAACTTTCTACGTGCGCTCACCTTCTCTTTTTTTTTCTCTTTCCAGATATTGTTAATAATATTAAATTTCGTATTATTCGTCATGTCATTGTACGACGTCTTATTCTCTCGGAGACTAGGCGGTGATCCAACAATGGCATCTCGAGATCCAGGTGGTGAACACGCAACAACTTTTAACAATCCACACTTCCGTGATAGATCTTCCAAAAATCCAGGTAGGAAATATATTATCCAACGAACCTGAAACAAAAAAAAGCGAAAGTGAAAAATTCATCAAGTTTCAATTTAGTTCTTGTTGTGCTAATTAAATTTGATGCGTTCGAGATCGGAAATGACCTAAGTGCTGATCTGTTGGAGGTCAGGCTACAAACCGCTGAGAATTTTTTTTTTAGCAATAGTAACTGTGTATTGTTTTGATTTGAGATATTAAAAGGGTATAAGTGAAATTATGCATGTTTTTGCAGATTCATCGATTTTAATTTTTTTTTTCGCTAGTGGAAAGTGCCATATTTTTTTTTTTTGATGGAAATCAGTGGATAGTTGCAAACAAGCACGGATGACAGAACATTTAAAAAACTGTCGTGCTTTATATCAAGGCCATCGTTACGAGTAGTAACTATAATAATGGTGATTATAATGAGATTTTAATTAAAATGAGCTCGCGAACGAAAACAAGGTCATGGTGCCATTCATCAGTTTTTTTGGTATTAAGGGAAGTTTGCAAAAATTTGAAGATGAAATGTAACAAAGTAAAAGCGCCATATTGGAAATGAAATTTGTTGGGAAGAGAAATGGGGGAGAAAAACTCAAAGCTAGATCGCAGTAATGAGATTAGGGAATAGGTCTTCTGCTGCATACGGCAGTGACATTTTTGATTTGAAAGTGGACACTTCAATGACTTGTCTGCTACATAAGGGAACGCCATTTGCAATTTTGGAAGTTTCTACGTTCTTCAACTGGGAAACAGCCATGATCTCGAGACAGGATTCACCATGGTGGTTAATACTTAGCTTATGACACAAACATGGCGACTCTCTTTTCGAGATCATAGTGGACTCAACTCAAGAACATGGCAGCTTCAAATTTAAAAATGGAGTTGTTGCATGTAGCAGATGAGCTATCAAAATTGTCCACTTTCTATTGGGCTCCTTGAGTCGCAGATTAAACAGAGCAAAATTTTGGTTTGAACAAGTGGAAGTTGTTGTCCCACTTGAACAGAAATTGCTCGCAAGTGGCAAGTAAAAGAATATTATAAGTAAAGTAAAGAATTTGCCAAAAATCCGTTAAATGGAGCCTTACTCTTGTAAGCCAAGTGTGACGCCATCTTCATGTTTTAACAGAAGGGTAACTCTACTGTAAATCAAGATTGACTTAATCTATTCTGTGACTACAGTAGTTGGCTTGAACAGAAACAGGCAAGCACGTGGCAAGTAAAAGAATACCGTAAGAAAAGAAAAGAATTTGCCAGATCTTAGCTGAAGATAGGTTGTCGGTGGAAACATTAACAGTCCTGCTTCAGGTTTGGCGCACCTGCCCTTGACGAGCTCCAGATTCCTTCTGACCCATGAGGTAGCAATCTGGTAAGGGTTCTGGAAGAGGGCAGCAGTCCTGTTAGTACCGACTTAAAGCTGAAGGCGGTAAAAGTTGGCTGGGCTTAAGTCCAGAAAGCAGGAGGCAGAGTCGAGGACTGACGGTATGGTTCCTGTGCTGCGATGCGGAAGGTGTTGGGAAGCCACCGCATTAAGCTCCCTAGTATAGCCATCATGGCCAAGGGTTTGCTGTGCACGACCCAGGACAGTCGATTCGGCTAGTAAGCAATAAGCTCTCCAGCCATGATGGTCGCCAATCCCCGTCGCGGGGAGGCACTCTCAGCAGAAGAAGTTGAAGATCCGGACCTGCGATTATTTTGAGCCGACTAGCTTAAGCTCAAAAAGCCTCACGCTGTGGCCCAATTTTAGGTTGAACGTTTATAATTTAATTGATGATTTGGGGTATGGGCTGCTGGTAGAGTCTTCTGAGAACTCTGAAGCGCTCAAGTCATTATTGAAGTTTCACATCCTTTCTAAAGTTTTTCTCCTTTACCATTTTCAAGAGATATCATTATGAATTTCTTAAGGAGTTGAACTTTCGGGCTTTACTCAAGCCAACTAGCCATTGAAATAGAATCTGCCATGATTTAAGCAACGTCGCCGTACTCCTCCATAAGCCGTTCAGTTCTAGATTATGGCAGGCTCCGATCTAAGAACATGACACTCCCATGTGTAACAGATGACTCATCGAAGTGTCCACTCTCCGTTAAGTTCCCTAGCTCACGCGAGCTAGAACTTCCTCTTCTTTTTTGGGAGCCTGGTGAGAACAAAATGGCGGCTCAACGACTTTCAGTAAAGCGATGAGCGGCTCTGAAGCTACAAATTCTGAAACGATCATTCTTCTTACAGAATAAGCTTCAGCGCACTTCTCAGAATTTCAAATCAGGAGGCCTAACTTTTAAAAAAAATCAATATTGATTGATATTCAACCTTGTTCTTCAAATAGCCCCCACTCCTCATCTTTTCAATGACAAAAATACTATGGGAATGACATTTTAGACAAAAGCAACACTTGTTTCTAAAAAAAATGATTGACAGTGGCGTGCTCGAACGGCCACCCGCGGCCTTGCAGAAGCTTTTCGCTAAAATAATCTCCGAGTATCAGGTTGACAATTCGCTTGCCCAGAATAATTTTGTGCTAACTGCACTTGTCAGGTTGACACCCGTTCTTCTTAAGATAAACATAGTGAATCCATGTCAACCTGCCAAGTGCACTTAGCACAAAATTATTCTGGGCAAGCGAATTGTCTCCTGAACTTTCAACACCCAAAAAGCTCTACAGGTAACTTAATACAAGTCAAACCCAAATTCCGCTCTTTAAATCCGCGAATCTGAACTTAATATTACATAATTAGGCCAATTTCTTTCGTCCTAAAATTGTCTATGAGAAAATTTTTTTTTTATTATTATTGTTCCATTCTCGTGCACGAGCTCAGTCACCGTGGAACTGTACACCAGCCAGCGTGAAAAAAAAAGCGCGCAATTAGCAAAACTAAAAAAACTAAAAAGCATTTATGCCAGTGTTTCATAAACCGTCGTTGACTTATTATCACTTGTATAGTTTATCATAAACAAATCAAAACAATACCTGACGGCCCTTAACAGTGTTTAACTAAGTCTACAGTGCCTAGGTTCTCTTCGCTTATACCGTTCGCGTGTTCTTCTCGTGAGATGTGAATAAAATTTTCCTTTTACATAATCGAACGCATCAATTTTATTTTTTTATTTTAAATTCGCAATGCTCAAGATATTAAGCAAATTCTTCGATATTTATTTCAAAGGTAATATATCAATGACTGATGCAAGTGGGAAGCCTTACGTCAGATCCAGATCTCCAAATTATAACGGATCACTGGCGTCGGTAACGACGATGTCAACGACGACGTCCAACGGTTCGTCTGTAACGAGATCGCCGTTGCGTTCTAGTTTGAAAAAACCGAGGCCACCAAACCCGGACGGCGCACTTGGGATACAAAACCCTGGATTCAGTCAAGGAAGCCCGACTTTCGCGAGGAACGGAAGCGTTAAAAAAGTCCGGATACAAACACACAGTACGGCCGTATAAGGGAATTTAAAAAAAAAACAATTAAATAGTCATTCTTTCAAAGCGTTATCAAACAATCTTGTGATTTTTCTTTAAAATTAAGACATTTTGATATTAAACGTGAAGTTTCTCAATACGCATATAGTTCGCATAATTTAGTCTGTGGCACGTTTCAATTCGTTTAATAAAAAAAGGAAAACTTGATTACCGTTCAACATGCATGAACAGTTTTGGCCGACGAATTTTTATTTAAAAAGAAAAACCTTGAAGTCTTATCGCAATTAAACAAAAGTATTTTTTTTGTTTGTTTTGTTCTTTTTTTCTTTTTACGACTGACATGGTTCTAAGCTAGATGGATTTTCCTCCTACGAAAAAAAAGGGTATCAAGTATACTTAAAAGGCAATATACTGATTGGGGTATTAGGGATCAATGTGCGAATTGAAGCGCTGCGTTTTTTTTTCTTTCTTTCAAAGCCCATTAAATTCGATTCGAGAATTCTTTATATATCACTGTGATAGGAAATAAAATGGGCGAGAAAGAAAATTTTTGATTCTTCGTCTTTCCTTTTTTAAAAAAAAGAAACCGTCCAAAGGGTGTGGAAACCCGATTCGTTAGGTTTATACCCGAATTTTTTGTTATTATATTAAAAAGAAAATAATTCGTATTATGTAAGCAAATGTACATTAATTTTAAAAAAATGAGAAAAAAGAAAAAATTTGGCATGTGTTAATATTTTGTATGATAAAACTGAGTAGATTATATATATTTAAAAAATAAATAAATAAAAGTGCAATGCATTGGATGCAAACACGGTAATAATGAATTTTTTAAATAGCCATCACCATCATCATTTTTAAATTAATTAAGAAACGTTGTGCCCGGGTAAAAAAGTGGGGAATGCTGCTTACGCTCAGATCAAAGAAAAATTGAAAGAAATCCAGCAGAGATTAATTGATTTTAAAAAATAAAGTTTGTTAGAACCTCAAGGATCTAATATAGGGCCGATGCTATTCCTTTTGATTTCTCATCATTTTCCTCTAAAAAGCTTCAAAATCGAGATTTTTGATTTGTGAGAAATTGTAAAATTACAAATAAAAGAGCAAATATCTAAAAATTTAAAGAGACTAGCAAACTGTCTGCTATTACAAAAGCTGAACGCCATCATAAGTATCATGGCGACTGCCACAAGAAGAATATGTTGCAGCCATGATGGTGAATTTGTCCATATAAAGTCATGAATATACGAATTTTCACAGCGATCACAGAGGTATCATCCAAAAATTTTCTTTATTAGAAAGCGGTGGCTGCAAAATTTTCTTGTTGTAAAAGCAGTCATGATACTTAATGTGACGTTACATTTTTTTAATGGCTGATGGTTTGTCAATTTCTTCTAATTTAGGGTCTCTACTAAATGATTGTCTTATTTTTCTGTTTCTAGCTAACTTAATGTAAACTAAAAAATCTTTCGAAATTCAAAATTGAAATATGAATTTGAGACTGCAAGGTTTTAATGTAGGGCCCATATTATTCATTCCTTTCTCACAAACTTTTATTTCTTTCTCATGATAGTTTCAAAAGGATTTTTTCTACAACTTCTCGCTTAAAAAAATTTGATGATCCAAACATTTTTTCTAGTTTTTCAAAATTTCGAAGATTCCTGGAAAAAATCTGCGAAATTTTTCGTTACTAAAGAAATCCAAGATAAAGTTTTTTTTAAATTAAATTTTTTTGTAAGAAAAAAATGATGGAAAAAATTTTTTTGGCACAGGACAGAAAAAATGATAAACAATTTCCTTGATAATTAAAATAACAAAAAAAAATTTTCCCATTTTTTCATATTTTTTGAATGCTTCTCAAAAATTAAGCCGACAAAAAAATTGGGATTTTCAAGGGGTTTGATCGAAAAAATCGAACTTTGAAATCATTTTCCATCTAAAGAAGGCTAAAAAGGATTTCGGTTGGAAATATAGCCTTAGGCTCTTTACATCCACAAGGCTAACTTTCTATACCGAATTTCCACCAAGTAAACAGTCCTGCTTCTAGAAATATGCGCCTAGGTCCAGTCACGAAGGCAGGCAGACACACAGAAAAACAAGACAGTGACCTTAAGGGCAGTAAAAGTTTTAAAAGATCCTGGTCAGCTTCTTCTTTGAAAGTAAGAGTACATGCGCAATAAATTTTGCTTAAGGAAAATTTATTTTTCTCAACTAAAACAATAATACTGTAGTTCCTGTTTTTTCAAATTTTATTGCGCATACTTATTCTTTCAAAAGAAGGATCTGGCCAACCTTTGCAACCAGAGATTCTGATTGACCTTTTTGGTCAAATCTCAATGCAATGAGAGTTCATGCTACAGTTGCTCGGCTGTTCCACCCAAAAAATACTTAGTATCCAATAATTATCTTAATTTTTCATCGGGGTCAATCCTTAATTTTTTTAAATCTCTGATCTGAGCTTTTGCAACTTGTCTCCCAAAATAAGAAACTGCAATCGCGTTTTTGTTTTAAAAAAATTTACATTTCTCTTTATGTGATATTTGCTTGCCAGTTAAAAAATACTCGTGCGAATTTTCCTCAATTATAATATTATAAATTTACTCATTTAAATTATTTCATCGTGAACTATTAGTTTTACAATGGATGCTAACTTAAATCCAGGCTAGTCCAGACTAGTTCAGACCGGTTCGTCATAACGCGAAAATGACATTTAGGACGCTCCGTTTATATATTTATTTACGCACACGTAAGCTCGCACGAGTATCTTTAAACGCAAATTTTTCATCGACTACTCTGTACCTGAATTAGTCATTTTTTTTCCTCTCATCAACAATTATATCACTTTAACTTTACTTAAAAAATTAGCATGATGTAAAAAAGTATTACATAAGAAAGCGCCAAGTTTTTAATTATTAATCCATTCATCGGTGCTTTTGGAAATGTCAATGCCCTCTAACAAAAATAAAAATAAAACTTAAGGAAAAAACGAAACAAAAGGAAAAGTTTTAATAATTAGTTAATTAAATTAACGGCTTCTACCGACAAAGTTAGCTACACAATAAGTTTTTTTCTATAATTCTTTTATCTGATAGATTTTTTAAAAAAAAAAAAAGAAAAGCGAGAGCTTTTTTCTAGAAACGCCCGCGGATCGAATAGAGCGTAATAACAAAAGCTTCCCAAGGGAATTTATGCTTTAAAGATAAATCATTTTTTCGATATTTGCAAATGCGGGATCACGTACAAAACCCATTATTGCATTAGAAAAAAGTCAATGGTATCAACAATGGTGGGCTATCGATAAAATAATAATATTTTTATTAGTTTGAGATATTTTTTAAAGGGCTGAATGTGTAATACTTTGGGCTGGCAACCAAAATTTAAATTTCAATATTTATGATTATGGAATAAGTGGCGATAAGATAAATATTGCAATCTTGATTTGGGTTGTTCAAGCCTGTGATTTACAAAAACGCAATCGGTTTCTTATGAATTTGAAAGGAACGTAGAAATTTTATAGAAATGAGTGTGTTACGAAAAAGAATATGTGATTCGTACTTTGCACAAAACTCGAAATTTTTAAAAATTCAAACTAGGGTATAAACGTTTTATTTATTTATATTTTTTTATCTATATTATGTTATCATCAAATTTAGTCCTTTTATTGATTTAATAAATATGAATTTATTTTACAATGTTTTTTTTTTGTTTTAAATGTCTATACCTAACTAGGGAGGCTAGTAGGGAGTGGACACTTCGATGAGTCGTCTGTGACATAGGATACGCCATTTTGAAAACTGGAAGCTGCCATGATCTCGAATTTGATGACAGTGACCTCGAATTGAAGAATCTGCCAATCGCGATGTTCGCTTTTCAATTTGAGATCATGGTAGCTTCCAGTTTTCAAAATGGCGTACTTCTATGTAGCAGACGGGACCCCGGAATTGTTACAAGTATTCGTAGAGAATCCAATTCGTTGTAATAATTTTGGAAATACCTCGACAGGGATTCTCTACGAATCCGGCACTTTGCGCAATTTTTTGGATTTACATCGACATGGATTCGTAGAGAATCTGGAATGAAAAAGAATCGCGATTCTGGCTAATTCTGGATTAGTAGAGAATCTGAAATAAAAATAATCCCTGTTTCCGAGAGTGACCAAGAGAAATTAAGCAATGATGCTGTACCTGGGGCACCCTCGTGCATAATAAGTATAAAAACCAGGATTTTAACCCCATGTAGCCATTTTGGCCTTTGTTTAGTGTGCTGCCGAGTACTGCCCAATAGGACTCAACTATTGACGAGATAAAAAAATTCTGAGTTAAGCTTTTGATATCAGACTAACAGGACCTAAAAAAATTAACACTGGTGAGAAAATTATTAACACCAATTAAATTGTGTTTGTATGAAAGCTTAAGCTACACATTATTATGCAAGGCAGACTTCAATGGTTTCTTGAACAAGAGTTTTTTTTTCGAAGATGCTGTAAATTAATTAATGTTTAAGAAAAAGAATGTGAATTCAAGTGGCTTGTTTGGGCTTGGTTCTGGGGAACCAGGATTAATGGCGATTGTAAAACTATTCTGGGAGAAAGCCAAATTTCCTTGTCTTTTTCTTCAGCTTACTGCCATCCACTCCTGGCTTTTAGTTTTTTATTTTGAATGGGACTGCGCTGCTTGCTGCAAAGTTCTACTGGTGGTATGAAAAATTGCGTCTAGCTACCTTCTCAGTGATCGCCTGGTTCTTCTTGGGCGACGATTTACCCTTCTCTCCATAGACCTTTAATGCCCGCCAGGACACTGCGACCATCTAGTGGTCTATTGTGCCATGCCCTTACTATTTGATACTACTTAAGTCGGAGTTCACTAAAGAACTCTAAGACTTTCCTAGGGGCCGAAGCCCTAATCACCTGGGGTAAGGGGAATGCTTTTCCAAGGATTCTGAGCCGACATGCGGAGGCAGCTTCGCAGAAACATAGGATATGCTTCATTGTCTCTCTAGCTCCTGGACACAGCCTGCCAATTTCACTTTCGGCCTTTTTAATTTTGTAGAGGTGTGCCCGAAGGTCGCAGTGGCCTGTAAGAAGGCCAGTGAGCCTTTTCAGTTCTTTCTTGGAGAGCGACAGAAGTAGCTTGGCAATGAACTGCTTGGAGTGTCGAAGGCATGGTTCTCTGTCCCACGCCAAGACATTCTGTCTGTCTTCCCAGTCTCTCAGAGCCATCTAAGATAGCTCTCTGGGAGGCTACAGAAGGGTTCCGGGCCTATTAGGGACTTCTCATGATAAACCTATTTAAAAATCTATGTCACTGTGAAAAAACATTACCCTCTTAAATTATATTAACTCATCGCATTAATTAATTCATCGAAATAATTTATTAATATCAATCCTACGCCGCTCTTTTTCTTAATCGATTTATAAAAGAACTTAAAAACCCTTTCATGTTTGATTTATACACCGTAACCCGGAAAACCTTCCTCAAGTTTAAAGTCAAAAGACAGGAAATCGGGAAATGAAACCCGGGGTGAAAGCATGAAGAGAACAAGGAGGTTTAAAAATACATAAACATGAACTTTGGCCCTTGTTTATTTTTGTTTCCTAAAGAAAAACTTTAATCCTAATATCGGGAAATTAAAATTTAAAATGCATACCCCGAAAAAATCAGTTTTTCCTAATAAGCTTCGCTTTTAACAAGTCGTCTTGATTAAACTGAGGCCGAACGTTGATGTCTCCATGTAATTTACCTTCGATGATTTCCTGTCCTGTCCTCCCGATAATTGCCATGTAATCCGTTTCTCCTGTTTTAACTTCCAGCATGGCTCTTTCCCTCGCTGGAAAAAAAAAGAAAGAAAACTTGTCGCGAAAAATTCAACAGGTTTACGATTCTAAACTTTTATGTAGAAACTTTTGGTTTTTTTTATTTTTTTTTTAGTTCTCAAGCAATAAAGTTAACTTATGGAGCTCCTAATCGTCACTTTTGAGTCTTAAGTGTTATTTAGTGGTTTTATCCTTATATTTTCTGGAGTTTTCTTTTTTCCAAGATTACTTTTTGAAAAATATGTTTTAACGATCTTTCGTCGGGGTTGAATTATTGATTTAAGAAGAAAAAGGATGAAAATCTTACGGTTCGGGCGGAGATTCTCAGGAGGCGGAGTTATTTGTATTTGTGAGATTAGTTCAGGAGCTAATTGTCTTGGTGGTCGGTAACTGCGACGTTGAGTTGTTTCGGGTATTAGCCAGCCAGCTGGTAATGGTCTCGTCGTTCGTTTTTGTTTTACTTTGGAATCGTAATCACCTAAAATTAAAAATTAAAGGAGTTAGGTGCAAGAAGGGCATTTTTTAATGTTTAGCTTATGGCGAAAGTGCCCTTCTTGCACTTAACTCCTCGATTTTGATCGCTACTGACAGCAAAGTTAGGAGAGGCCTCTCCTCAGAGTGTTTAATCGAGAAAGAATTAATTTTATACAAAAAGAGCGGAGGCTCCTTCGACTCCGCTGCCTCCCCGCGGGAGGGGGTGGTTGCCATTGGTTACTTAGTTCATGATGGCGATCAAGACCGAGAGAAAAACTAGTAGCACTCATGGCGAGCAATAACTTGCCATGAACTTGCCCTTGAACTATGGGTCCACCAAAATCTCTCGAAGGGAGTCGCCATGCTTGCTTCATAATATGAATCATGGCGACTCTCAGTTCGAGATCATGGCAGACAACTCGTTCCAACTCCCTATTAAGCTTTCTAATCAGGATTGGCCTAATCTCTGTCATCTTAAAAACCAATCATCCTTTAAATTCTCATAATTCAAATACTTTTCCCTCGTCATACTTACCAGCTTTACAAAAAGCCACCATGTAAGTCGTTCTATTTTCATCATCATATAATTTATCTATTATATCAAAATTTGGAGGTTCGTTCGGCGGATCCTTAAAACATTTCCAAGCCGCCGGATATCTCTCACTAAGCTAAAAATTAAAAATACTCAAAAACCGCAAATACTTTCAATTTAATAAATTTACTAACCTCTTCTACGTATTGCTTAGGATCCGGATATTTATTCGGTTTTGGCAATTTATGATATTTACAATACGGTAACACATGTTCCTCATTTGCTCCTGCTAACGGATCTGAATAATCTTGAGTTCCATAATACGGCGGTGGCCTAAAAAAAAAAAAACACAACTATCCATTAAATAAAAATTCATATCAACAAAACAACCAAACAAACTTACCTGAATCCCGATTTTTTGTAATAATCCTTTCTGTACACTGTAACATTACTGAAGGGCGCGTTGCTAAGAAGTGACATTTCATTTATAAAATAAAATATATGTGCGAAAATTTATATGAAGGAAATTCCAAAGAAGCGTCGAAAACTTTTCACGAAATTGTTTTTGTAAACAAATTAAATTTAAGAAGCTTTTTCTTCGCGAACAATTGAAAATCAGCCCCCTTATAACTTGACTGTGGAGAATGCTGAATCTTTTTCATTTAAAGTTCGACCATTCGAAAACGTTTTCCCTTAGTTCTCGAGTGCGAATTGATATTTAGTTGGAGGGAAGAATGATCGAGTGTATAGTTCTCACAAAATATCAAAAATAAACGTCGACAAAAAAAATAATTATTTTAAATTTAAAAAACGTTTCTTGAAAATTGTAAAATTTTATTTTTATTATTTTTTTTTAAAGCAAATTTTTCAAAGTTAGGAAGATATTTTAACACATGGATTAAGATCAGAGTTGGATTATAGAAATTTTTTGATAATTTTAAGATGTCGAACAAATCTTTGGATAATTTTATGATGTCGGACAAATCTTTGGATAATTTTATGATGTCGAACAAATCTTTGGATAATTTTATGATGTCGAACAAATCTTTGGATAATTTTATGATGTCGAACAAATCTTTGGATAATTTTATGATGTCGAACAAATCTTTGGATAATTTTATGATGTAGAACAAATCTTTGGATAATTTTATGATGTCGAACAAATCTTTGGATAATTTTATGATGTCGAACAAATCTTTGGATAATTTTATGATGTCGAACAAATCTTTGGATAATTTTATGATGTCGAACAAATCTTTGGATAATTTTATGATGTCGAACAAATCTTTGGATAATTTTATGATGTCGAACAAATCTTTGGATAATTTTATGATGTCGAACAAATCTTTGGATAATTTTATGATGTCGAACAAATCTTTGGATAATTTTATGATGTCGAACAAATCTTTTGATAATTTAAGATCCCACTTGGTGGTCATTCCAAATCCTATTCAATCTTCTTATCATTTTTTGCCCTAGCAATTTTATAATTTTTTTACATTTAGATCAGAATTCTTTAAATTGTGCTTGTATCCAGACCATGATTTTTCGTAATCGAGAGAAACTAGAAGGAAGTAGACTCTATATGGAAACTAGTTTAATCTATTAATGCTTATTATTCCAAATAAGTCTCCAATTTCGCTTTTTGCGCAATTACCGGAGTCAAACAGAGTAACCTTAAAGCCCTAAAAACTAAATACTGAAGTTCAATTAACTAAATTAATCTGAAAGTCTCTGGAAAAGCCTATGCTTCATCCCCTACACCTCCCTTTCTTTAAAAAACCCATAAACGAATCGAAAAATTCCTCAAGCTAACCCGCGACGTTGATTTTGAATGTTTTATTTCCGGATTATTGCAAAAAAAAAATAACGACACTCGAAAAAAGGAAACCGATTCAGCTATACACATGAAATTCGCTTCCCCTTTATTTTCCTTTAGCTTCTTAACTCGAATCCCATTACGTTTTCCCGGTGCGCCCTTTTTATTCCTCTCGTTATTTTTGACACTTCATCTAGTTTTGAAAGCCTCCACATGCCCTTGATTTGTCATGACAGGTATCACGGAAATCTCAAGAACTGATATTATTATCGATCAATTTTGATTGTCGAAATAGATCACGAATTTTCACAAAAAAAAAAAAAATTAAAAGCTACTCGGGTTGAGTATTTAAAATTTACCCAAATTTACTTGTGCGTGACTTACCCCCATGAGAAAATTAAACGACCTAATTATCCTTTTTCCCTTATTTTAATGAATTCCTATAAGAACATTTAATTTCTTGTTTACTCAAACCATGCGAAATTTTCTTTTCCCCGCTCATTCATTCTCGAATAATGGCAAATTCGTTTATAAAATATTTCCTCTCGAAGAGCTTTATTTTCCGGTGAATTAAACATCACCTTTAACTGTTCAAATAATTCTCAAAAAAAAAATTAATTTTATATCATTGTGAACTTTCATAATGATGCATATGAAGAAATCGAATGAAAATTCCAAAAAAAGAAAAAAAAAACTTCACAATTTCCGTTTGATGAATTTCTTTCAAGATTTCACGCTACTTTTTCTCTTTCTATTTTTTTCTTTTCATATGTAAAAGGCTCAAAAATTTTCCTCTTTTGTTCTTTTTCTCTTTTACGATTTTTCCCCCCCGTAAGCTTCAAATCTTTTTAGCAGGCTTACAGTTTACATATAAGAGGTTGGAAAAAAAACGGAAGCAATTCTCACAATTTTTTTCTTCTCTCCCGGAAAACATATTTTTCTTCGTTGTCGGGCCCGTTTAAAGGGAATAAATCTCAATATAAGTCGAAAAGTATTCCCTTGGATGACTCACATTTTATTTTATGATAATCGTAGTTCTTGTCATCCTTGATTAGCCCCGAGAATTATTTTTATGGGAATTTCTCGTATAAAAACAAGGGTGAACATCCTAATTTTTCGAAAAGCTTGCTGATAGTTTATGATTGCGACATGCTGAGAGAATTAATAAATCAAAATTAAATTAAAACCGTGGAATAATGAGAAATATTTTCGCCTTCGGCAATATCAATCTATCTTTTTTTCCCCCTTAATTTTCTGCTTTCGCGATTCAAAGAAAAAAAAATTTATTTGATTAATTGAGTTAACCCACGTGCATGAATGATGGGTTACATTATTTTATTTGCTGGTTCAAGAGCGTCACCTGCCACAGTGACTCGAAGTAAGAAGATTATGGGAATAAAATTCTTGGATTTTTTTCTTCTTGATGAAGAAAATCGCAATGATTTTAAAGAAGTAAAAAGATTGTTTAAATTTTCTAAGTCTGAAAAGGTCGGAATTTAATCCAAATTATTGAATTCTAAAATGATTTTCTAAGGTTTCCGTGGCCATTGATTTCGCATTTGAAATCGTTTTTTATCTGATTCAAGCAACCAATCTGATTAAGACACTAAAATGACGTCATCCAGACGTCAAAATTACGTCTCCAACTTAAAAGTTACTTTTGAGGAGTCAAACTGACTTCTTTCAGTCCTTAAAATGCCATCTGACCAAAATGACATCTTCTAAATCTTGAAATTACGTCTGTGACGTTAAAATGACGTCTTTAAGACGTCAAAATTAAGTCTGCGACGTCAAAATGAATTCTTTTAGAAATTGAGATGACGTCAGACCAAACAACTACCTTTAAGACGTCTAAATTACGTCTTGTAGACGTCAAAATTATGCCTACAACGTCACATTTACGTCTGAGGTCATAGTAACATATTTTATACGTCAAAGTCACGTATACGACGTTGGAATGACGTTTAACCAAAATGTCATTTTTAACACGTCAAAATTACGTCTTAGTAGCCAAAATTACGATTGAGTAATCAAAATAACTTTTTTTAGACGTTGAGATGACATTTGACGAAAACGACATCTTTTAGACGTTAAAATTACGTCTGAGATGTCCACATTACGTCTCATAGACGTCAAAATTATGTCTAAACGTCAAATTTACGTCCGAAACGTCATCATAACATATTTTAGATGTCAAAATTACAGCTGCGACGTCTTAGTCATGTCTTCGGCGTCGAAATGACTCCTTTTAGACCTTAAGATGACATATGACCAAAATGTCGTTTCTAAGACTTCACAATTACGTCTTCAAAAATTAAGTCCATTAAGTCCATTAATTTCCTTATTTTCCCGCTTTTTTTAAAAAAAATAAACAAAAGCATGTCTACTTAAAGACACGTTTACATTTATTTTTTTTAGTTTTGTTTATATTTTTAAAAAACATTTTTTTTAGAATTTTTTTTATGGAAAAATAAAAACCGAAATTCGAAATTCCAAAGAGAAATAGTTTTGATTGGACTCTTAATTACTTATACATTATCCTTGATGGAAATTATCTAACATTTTAATTACCGTAAGTAGATTAAATATTCAAAGTTCGATGAAATTTTTTAGATACTAACATTCACAACTGTTTACCTTTCAATAAAATTTCCTAAATTTAAAAAATGAATGAGGAAATTTCTTAAACTTTTGTAAAACGACACAAAAGGGATTATGATTTTTCTTTAAATTTTTTGAGAGTATGAAAATGCCTTCGTAACCAACTCTTTTCTATAAAATTCCTTACTAAAGCATAATTTCCCATTTTAGGATCCCAAAAAATAAAAAATCTCCAAAAAAAACACAAAATTTAAAAAAAATCGAGATGAATGAATTTTTATCAACTTACCAAAAAGATTTCCTGTGGCCACTAACATCAGAGGATTCTCTATACCCCAGGTACGAATATCAATCCTGATTATTCCTCTCTTCATTTTTACAGATGACTTCCCAGTTGGCCAAGTTCACGTACTTAACAACGTACAGACAAGATTTCGGTAGTGGATCTCAGGCATCAGGGTTCGTACAATTTTTTTTGCCAAATATTTTCTTTCCTGAAAAAAATAAAATAAAAACAAAAATTAAATAAATGGATACCAACCCTGAGTCTGGTTACCGATCACTTAAATTAAACAAACAATGAACTTTTTGGCATGGTCTTCTAAAATATTTTCATTTAAAATAAAACTTTTAAAATATTTATTATACTAACAATGAATAATTAGGTTAATATTCTAAATATCCTTTTGCCAAGTTTTTAGGTTAATTAAAATGGTTCTATTGTTTGTAGGGTAGAACCCAGAGTGGAACAAGGACAAGGTGAGTAAAATGATCTTGAAAAAAAAAAGAAAGAAGATTTAGCTTGATCCTTAATTTGTGTTGATAGCTGAATGCAGACAGCAGCAAGATTTAGCGAAAATACCGCAAAAATTCCCAAGGAAATCGGCTGCAAAATGTCCATGCTCACCTGGAGGATTCATGCCACAAAAATACCGTAAGTCTGAGGCCTAATCCGGCTGAGCCGGAGTCTGTACTCTCATTTCTCTCAACAAAAAGTGCATGTGAGCAAAAGCGCCATTTTTATATTCAAAAAAATATTTAACCGCTGCCACCAAAAAAATCCATTTTGCTAAACTGTTCGCGCTCGTCACTGATTAATCCTCCATATTATTAATTTTTTAGCAAAGGGGAAGCCTGTTAACATCGACGCCAAATGCGGCTGCCCGTTCGACGCCAAAACCATAACCCGAGAGGAAATGGCTGAAATATTATACAAAGCGGCCGAAGCTGGAGCATTTAAAATCGATTGCGAGAAACATATAGACTGTTCATCTTGTTTAAATAAACCGGACTTGAATCCTCTCAAGGGCAAACCGACCAAACCTCCGGAACCCGAAAGCTACGGGGAAATACGACCTATGGCTCCTGGCCGATTCGGTGGCGCTTACGAAGGCCCGATGAACGTACAGCCGACCGATCAATCTCAACCGTATGTTTTTAATACGCCTTGTGCATGTCCGCCTCCTCCTCCTGTGAGTGGGCCACTAGATTACGGGCCTGCGTGGATAAGAGAAAAAGCTAGAGAAGAACCGGGTAAAAAATTTCATGCAGATAAAAAACCGGAGAATTTTCCGTTGGCTGGTGTTCAGTGTCTGCCTGAAAATGATTCACAGAGGAGTGATACTCCTAATACTTTTATGAAGAAGGTAAGTTCGGTTTTTGGCCTAAAAAAATTGTTGTTAGTGGGAGAGTGATAATTTTGTCTTTATATTTCAGCTATATCAAAAATATCCATATTTATATCAAATTCTTCGCGATACACCGCCAGAAGAATTAATAACAAGAGTTTTTAAGGATAGATTTCTATCAACTTATCAAGTGGATTACTTGCATCTGGGTAAATAGTAATTCGAACCCAAAAATTGGGCTTTGGCTAAAGTTGGTGAAGCTGCCAGAGCCGAGACCGGACGTACATTCAACTGCCAAACAGTCAAATTCGTTATTTGTAAAAAAATTACAACCAAAAATAACTCTTTTAGGCAGCGGGAAAGAACACTATCCCCCTGGTGGTTCCTTAATGAACGAAAAATACACAGGACCAGACGGGACTCCAGAACCAGACATGATCCCCGGTTGCTTTTATAGATTTAATAAAAAAGAATTCTTCGGGAGGAAAAGTAGCGATTTAAAAATGAAAGAAAAAACAGACCGTAAGTACTAATTCCAACCAAATCAAATAAAAAAAAAATCCCACTAATCCTTTTTTTTATAACAGCTGACGATTTACTCGAGAAAAAAGAACCGGATATCAGCGAATACATGAGATCAATCAGTAAACTCGGAGGCGACATTGTAAGCGATCAATTATATAAAATTGAAGCAGCCACAAAGAGGATGATGAGAACCTACATTAACTTTTAAAAAAAAAAACACACACAAAAGCTTAGCGGTTTATATTAATACTTTAAAGGGCATTAAAAGAAAACGGTGCTATCAGGATTAAAAATCTCTGGTTTAGAACAAATGTGGGAGGAAAAAAATTTCTTTGTTTTTAAAAACCACGCAGAAAATGAATCCTTTTTCCTCCTTAAAACTTTTCCTTTCCTCTATTCATTTCCCATTTTCCAGGAATGGGTTAAAGGATGACAAAATATAAAAGCTTTGGCAAAGATAATTAGAAATTTTGAAAAGGGACATGTTATCAACTTGATTCATTGTGATTTGGCCTACGTTGAGCACAGGAATTTAGAAAAGCCATAGGGAGACTTTTACTAAATTTACGCCACGAGCTCGCTGTAGTTCGGGTCTTAAGTTTTTGACAATCCGGGAGGAAAACGAGGTTTGCCCTGAGCTTGAATCTTCATAGATTAAAACTACAGGGCTAAAAGTTTCACGGTAAACATTGCCTTTACTGTCCGTCCGCCTTCCTTTAACAAGGAAAAGAAAGCCCAAGGCCAGAAATAATTGGGCTAAATTTAGACTTTGACCTTTAACCCTCCTAGGTGCTTAGCTTTTCCTTCTGAGCTCATTCCCCTACATTTTTGGAAACAAAATCCCTTTTTTTTTTATTATTTACACAATTTACATCGTTTTGACATCTAACCTCAGCACATGGGTACAAAAATCGTGGGGCATAGTGCCAAATCAGAAATACACGAATGACGTCATTTTACTGCGAATCGTTTAGCGACGAAAGGTTGTAACTGCATCAATAAACTGATCATCCCGGTATCTTTTTTTTGTTTACGCTTTTTTTTTTCTATTTAGACATGGTTTCAGTTAAATAAGAAAATCCTCGGGTTTCAAGGAAATCTTTTTTTTTTTCAAATAATATTATTTTCACTCTTATTTCCATTTAAATTCGTTCGAGTCACGGGGAAATACTAATTCGTTTTTCCCCGTGTTGATTAGTTTTTATTTACAAAATAACACTCAAACTAATATTAAAATTTTTTCTCAAGAATAACGGATCAATTAAAGATTTTTATTTTTATTTTTTTTAAGAGACTGATGCGAACGTAAGCGTGGGTGCTCACAGTCTGCATCATGTCCTTCTTCTTTTCTAACTAATAACTCGATACATGAAATAAATATTTTTAAATATTAACAGCCGATCAACGATTGCTCAGCAACGCTACTTTTCATTATTTTTAAGCTTCTAATTATGGAGATGTGAAAAATTTTTAGGTGCCAATTTTAATCGTCATTTGAGACAATGAAAAAGTTAAATCCTTCCAGTCAAAATTTCGGCCCGGTATAATTAGAGAAAATTAAAAAGGCTAAAAAAGGCCAAGATTAGATTGATGTCTTGTGCTGACTGAAAATTTTCCGAAAGTGTCCGAACTTAATTTTATGACAAGCCCAAACTAGAGACCCTAAATTAATAATAGACTGGCACTGTCAACTGATACAAAAATTGCACGCCATATTAAGATTGAGTAATTAAAAAAGAAATATTAAATATAAGTTCTGCAATTATTTCCAGACAATAATGAAATTAATAGCCGCAAACATGAGCTAAAAATTTTCTACAGCCCGAAATTTCCTTCACCACTTCAGAAAACAAATAGAGGAGCTCCTGCTTTCCCTCTGACATTATCTCGCACATTAAATACTGCACAAGACAAATTATCCCCAGCTGAAACATTTTTTTCATGCCATTACAATGGCACCAAAACCTTCGAAGCCATGAGTAAACACTATAAAATAACCCTAATGACGACCAAAATTTTCCCCAACAAACATGAATGAATCCCGCTCCCCAAGTGTAAAAAAAAAAATACTAATCTCCTTCAAATCGACCGTGGAGCAAGGAATGATTAATCGCTATTTTGTTGCACAAAGAAGAAAAAAAAAATTAAATTAAATAATTAATAATATTTGGAATATACACACGGCAAACTGTATATAAAATCAAGGCTGTCAGCGTAGATGACAGTAATATCGCCCACATACCGCGAGATACAGACATTTTGGCTGCGACTGATTTCGAATTATCTGAATTGCGTGTGACAAGGTTTCTCCTAACGTTGCAGTCGTCTTTTGCAAAATCGAATAACATTTTTTTAAAAAAAAAAAAAAATTCTTAACTAGCCGCCTGTCGTTTAAATATTTTAAATCAAAGGAAACTAGGCTTCAGTCATGTTGTTTCGTTTTTTTAATAATGAATCGTTTTAATTTATTAAATTGAGCAATAAATATTTCATATTTTACGAGTTGAATACAATTAGGGTTTTTGTGTTGAGATGTTAAAAGAAAAAATAAAATAGTTTGTGAATTATTGCTTTGATGTGAAATTATTTCAAGTCGCAGGTTTTGACCTGCAGCTATGGAAATGGGCTTCGATTTTCCAGTCAAATATTCCCTCGAACTAGCGACTCTTAAATTTTTCCAGGCAAAGAATTTCGATCCTGAAATTCCGATGCCAAAAGTTGCTCATAAAAGAAATAATAATAATCAAAAAATCGAGAGCGATTATCAATTTGAAATTTTCCTCGATTCGATAAAAAATTATACGTTTCGAAGAAAAATTATTTTCGGAAAATTCAGTTTTAGTCAAAATAACTAAAATGCGTATCTTTGGAGCATTCCCAAAAACCATTTATTAAATATAATTAAATAATATTTTAAATATAGATGTAGTGAAATGGTAATGTGTTCGAAGGAATAAGTCTGCGAAATGTGGTTTTTCTACAGAACGACGTAAATCTTTATCCATTGGCATTGGAATCTTAATGGCGAATTTTTTTAAAAGAAAAAAAATTTAAGGAAGAAATTTATTCGAGGACGAAATTCGATGGTGCTAATCCAGAGATTTTAGAAAATAAAATAACAAAGCAATGGAAAATTTTTAAAAAAATTGAGTGGAGTGGACGGCGGAAATTCTTAGAAGAGTGCGCCTTGCTTGGCGAACCTGGTAGTGTCCTGCTTATCAAGGGTCTTTTATTAGGAATCCCACATTTCCGTTCCACGGAAAAGTGTCCGATTTGGGCGGGTGTCCCGGTTACCAGAGTGTCCGACCTTACAGTTTTTACTGTAATGCTTTTTTCATATTGTTAAGCCTTCCAACAAAATATGAGCTACTGTATTTTTTACCATTTTTAGCCATATTAGTATCACTCTTTTCGAACGTGAATTTTTTCATAAAACTGTGTAGGTTTACGTTTTTAAGGCCATGAACTGAAATATAAACTCCGTTTTTTTCCAAAACCTACGTGTAATTCTTTAATAGCGAGTTTGTAGCTTACAGAAGCACATTTTTTGGTCAAAATCATATTCTTGAGCATTTTAGCAGATCCCCGATTTTTTTTAAAAAGATTTCTAGCATTTTCAAGGCCGTAGAGTCCAAATCCGACGGAATAAGTTCGACAAACTAAGAGCAAGGCGGCAAAACTAAGTTTGGCCACAAAGAATAGAGATTTTTTTTAAATTTTTGTCATTTTTATTGATTTATTTTTTCGGATTTCTTTAATTCAATTCCAGGATGCTTTTTCCTTATGTTTTAAAGGTTGCCAAGTCCGAATATTGCTGAATAGAAGATGGAAGGTTTGATAAAATCTCAATATTCATATATACAGTTTTTCTTCGAAATTCTGGAATTTTTCTTTTTTTAAATGTTATTTTAATTCCTTCATATTCGGACTCTACAGACTCGACAGAAGCTCCCAGAACCAAAAAAAAAGTGGTGGTCGCAATTCGAGGGGATAAATCTTAAAATCGACGTAGATATCACCAAATGTCGACGTTGATTCAACGTAATATTCCGGTTTGGGTTTGTATATTTCTCTTACAAAATCTTTTCTATTTCTGCTTGCGAGATCGTAGAACACGAATTTGGCCTTCGAGACCTTTCCTTTCCACCATTTCCTTCCTTTTTCTTCATAAAAATTCTTGAATCTACCAGCTATTTCGAGTCAAAACTCTCCTCAGCTTAAAATTTAAGCTCTGAAGCTTACACGCTTATTAAATTTCAGCCCATATTTAAAAGAACAAATTCTCAGAGCAAGAATCTCTTCTTTTTTTTTTTACAAGGCTTTCATCACAAAAATACTCACTTCAATAATTTCCTCTTAACAGCCTCGATGACGGCGCTAACCCAAAAACAATACCATGACTTTCCTTATATTTTCGGATATATCCCATTTCGTCCCGCAGGTGAATCACATTTTGACTTATAGCTTTCCTTTACATTCTGCTTGTCAGATCATTTATGTCAGTCTTTAGCAGCTTTTTTTCTCCTCTTCTTCTTTTTATTTTCTACTTCAGTCAAAAAATTTAGGTATAGTTGACATATATGTCATATAGTTGTGATTTTTAGCTTTTTCATTGATTTATTTATATCTTCGGCGCTTGTTGTTTTCGACCGGCAATAAAAATTCTTTTCGGGTGAAAGTTATTACATTTTCCTCTTTGCCCATCTGAAACACACAAAAAAGAAAAATTTCAGTTTAAAAATATCAAGAGGGGTAATCTTTTTTTTTTTTCAAACGGGTAAAAATAAAAGAAACGTAAATCATTATTAACAGCCAGCGATAAAATTATTTTAGGTTATATCGCTCCCGATGTCAACTGGAATATTTTTAATGTTGATGAAAAGGCATTTTATTTTACATCCGCTTTTGTCTTTTAAATTATCGTCATCTCCTACGGGAATGGTTTTCGAGCTTTTGCTATTTAATTACGACCCATTTTTTTTTAGAGCTTTAAAATGTTCATTCATTTAGTAACTTTAAAGTTCTTCTCATTATATTTTACGGCAATCAACATCCTAAACCCATTTTTTAACCATTAATATATACAAAAAAAAAACCGGTAAACAATATTGGGAATTAATAAAGAATAATCGAGTAAACAATCATATCGAGCCAAGTCGAAAATTGCTGGGTCATCGAATATATTAATATTGAAAATTAGGGAGAAAAAAAAATTATTTTTTTGCATGGATTGGTCGCTTGGGAAGGAGGAATTTTCAAAAAAAAAAAAAAATGTGTGGACCTAAGCTATACCTTCTCTACCACGGTACTGTTGGCAAGGTTTGGCTTGATGACCTGATTTGTTACAATTTTATTGCAAATAACCAAGTTTTTGGTCATATTTTGTTTTTGCGTAACGATGCAGAGAAATATTTCTCATACCGTGTACACCCAGGGATTAAAAAAAATGTGAAGATGATTTTAAAGATAAAAGAAGTGTCGGTGGCTGAGGCTGAGCTTAGTCAAATTTTGCCTCATTAAAAAATTGGAGTGTGAGCTGAATATTTATAATAACTTCAATTCGATTATTAGTTTTAAATTGAGAGTTCGAGAGCTAATCCAGTAAGAGCTGTTAGTGTGAGAACTAAGTGAGCCAAAGAAGGCCAAAATCGAAACCTATAAAGACACACACTCTACGCTACGTCCCGCAGAAATTTTAGAGGTCCAAATTAAAACAAGAAGCAAGTCGGCTTCAGTTAAGAATTATCTAATAAAGTTTGTTATAATTAGAATTTTTAACTTAGGCCCAAATTATTCAGATAAGGCAGCTAGTCTGTAGTTAAACCTGGAATAAGTTTGCTTGAGTCAAAAATTAGATCAAGTTTCCTGAAAGTGGTTTAAAGCGGTTAAAGATCGAATCGGGCTTCAACTAAGGCCTAAGGAGCCTAATAGGGAGTCTTCGATGAGTCGTCTGCTACACACGAGGCTGCCATGTTATTGAATTGACATTCACCATGATCTCGAAGTGGACGTCGCCATATTGCCCCATAAGCTTTTATCAGGCTATCGAGGCGGATGCCGATTCTAGAAGATGGCAGCCCCGTGTATAGCAGACGACTCGTCGAAGTGTCCACTTTCAACTAGGCTCTCTAAGGTAGCCTAATCGTCTGCTGCCTAATCTAGAGACCCTAATAGAAAGAGACCGGCGTGATGGCTCCTAAGATTTTGAACACCGTGACAGGTCGCCATATTGGAAATTATTTAAAAAATGAAAGCTAAGTCCAATACCCCCGATTTACTTTCTTTGAAAGTGTTAGAGTCCCAAACTAAGCTTTGATTAAACCATAAGCTATTTGCTAACTTCACGAGCAATGGGTGATGCCATTAAGTCGCCTTTAAACCAAAAAGCTATTCACAAGGAAAATGGCTAATGATGCTTTAAAGCTTTTTTCATTGGGAAATTGCTGAAACTAATTTTGTTCATACAATTAACTTCATTTTAAACCTCACAGCGATTCCCTAACATCTGACTTTTGGTTTCAACTCGCCAATTCATAATTCTTCGCCTAATAGAGATTCTAACTAAGATTGGCCATGAGCTGTATCCGTTTTGTCGTTTTTTTTTCTCATAAGGTAAACCGGAAACAGTGAAAACATCAGGATCTCTACCCTGAGCTCCCAAGCTAAAATTATACATCACTAAAAAAATTAATTTCTCTGAAATTTATAATTAAATTAATCCGACTATTATTCTAACTTCTATTCCCTTTTCAAACGAATTAAAAAATTCTAGCGAAAATCTCAATTTTAAAAATTGCTTACTAATTTCCCCTTCCCCGAGTGTAAATAAAGATAATTTAAGAAATCAGTCCGATGCCTCACTACATCTCACAGCATTTCAATGTGTGCGAGTTGTGTGTCAGGCGTTAAAAATACATAGAACTGTGAGAGGACTTTTTATTTTAACTTCTTCAAAAAAACGCCGGTTTTCTTTAAAATTCTTTCGCGTGTGCTACAGTGAGCTTTAATCGTCTCCCCAAAAATTTTTTTCTTCGCAAATTTCCCGTTCAAAAAAAATTTTCAAGTTTGTTTTTGTTTTCATTTTTATTTTTCGATAAAATCAATAAATCGCGAGTTTGTAAATTTAAAAAAAAAAAAGCACGTGTGTTAAGTCAAGTTGAAATTTTAGTGAATTTTAAAAAAATCTGTCTGAAAATAAAAATTAGCAAAAGTGTCTTATTTTAAATGCAATAAAAAAAAAAAAAGACAAATCACTCTGCGATGGATTTACTCCAAGAATACTCCCTCGTAAAATATAAATCTCATCTTGAAAAATTCGGCTTATTAAGCAATCGAACGGAATCGTGACAGTTAGAACAATAAGTGACAATAATGAAATGTTGAGGATTCTTTAGGATTACCAAATGGGAATCCAACGGACTGGAATACTTATTGATTCTGCATCGATATCAGGTAAGATTAAATTTATCTCAGGAGGGGGGTTGAAAAAATCTCTTGCGATCCATTCGGAGAAACGATTATTTTTGAAATAGGAAGTAAAAACGAAGAAGACGAAAAAAAAAAGGCTGCCTCGGTTCACTGATTCAGCGATACGACATATGCCAAACGTCGAAGCCCCGAAACGCTTTGCAATGATCCATTATTTTGCCAAAAAAAATATTAACAAAGTCAACACGTTATCGGGAGTTTCTTTTTTCTTTCTCCGCCGAGATTTTCTTAAAAAAATTTCTTTCAGGAAATAAAAAATTTTCACCGATAAAATTCTCGAATATTAAAAAATTTACTTGGCGATGACGTTTTCAGGAAGCAGTTGCAGCCACCTGTGATTAGATTGAAGAAAATGACGGGAAAACAATCCGGGCGTTTAAAAATCGTAAAAAATGAAATGTACCGAGGAAGAATAAAAAGAAAAGAAAAAAAAACCAATAACCGTATCGCAGATGGATGATATTTCGAAGACGTCACAGACATAAACAAAAGGACGTGACGTCATCTATACATTGTGCAGATACATATGATTTATAAGTTGAGGATTTAAACCGTCCATCTCACAATAATACCTTCCGAAGGGAGAAAGCTTTTGAAAATGAAGCCGAGAATAGAAATTCACTTTTATCTCATAATTTTCTCTAAACTTGCGGAAATCGTCCTACTGACTTCCTGTTAAATGATTAAAAGCGGTTGACAAGTTTGTTTACCAATAAGCTTTATGAAATGGCCCAAAGCTTCTAAAATCTACCTTATTGTGGGAATTCATGCGGGTTTCCTTTTCATTCACAAAAGGGAGAAATAATTATTCAGAATCTCTTGGAATAGTTAATTGACCGCGCCTAAAAAATGACACAACAAGTTATTATAAAATTCGTGGAAAGAAGAAGGAAAAAAAAAATTCGAGGCAGGATTGCCAAAGTCGTGTCATGTGCTTGTCATGAGTTATTATTAATAAAAGACTAAACAGCATTTCGGGAAATTTTGAGATGGGAGTATCATCTAGCGGATAAACGATGAAGCTTTCGGCGACGGGATGGATTTCGGATTTTTTTAAAAGGGGGTCTCCACTTTCGCTGTTTTGTGGGGAAATTTTTCCTGGTGAATTAGCAGGTGTCGGTTAACTGGTTTTATCTAGTTGGATATAAACCTAAAGAGAAAGTTTGACGAGGATTAAAATTTTTAAAATGAGGATTAAGAGATTTTTTTTTTTGAATGAGAGATAAATGCATTTATGTCCGGGGAAAAAAAAAATCGGATTTAAAAATATAAGCGGCTGTCATGACATCGACGTGGCTGAGTCATGATCAGCAGTGAGTGTAAAATTTTAATTTATGTAAGTTTTGAGATGGGCCCGATGGGGGATTTGAAAATAGATTTGACACATTGAAATTAACTGGAGTGTGACTCAGATTAGTTAACAAGCGTTTCGGGTCAAATAAAGTATTTTTTTTTATTAGCGCTGACAAAAAAACGGATTTGGTATCTGAAGACGAGAAGAACATCAAACCTTGCCATAGACAAAAAAGCCCTCGCGCCAAAAATTCTCTGCTGCGGTTTGTCAGCAGCAACAGGAATCTACAATATGGTCAAAAACATCTAAAGTATCAGTATCAACTGATGTTTAGGAAATCATGAAGCACAGACTAAACTCAACATTTAAAGACTCCAAGTCGAATACAAAGTTGAAGGCCTCGGCCCGGCAGCAAAGAATGGTCCTCTGGTTAACACAGTGTCTGAATCTCTTTGGCCACGACTACAGCTACATCGAATCAAAGTCATTTTCCTGCAAACTGTTTCAGAAAGAAGATTTTGCCTTCCATCGTAAATATTTTAAAACTCATGCTCTTAAATATACAGCCAATTTTCAAACTCCAAACTCAAGCCTATTTAATCGACTGTTGCTTATTCGCCAGTCACTATCCACTATCCACGCATCACCTACACACCTCCAAGCATTCTTATCCCCCCAAGCCACCTAACCTAATTCCACAAAACTATTCAATCCATCTGAATAAAAATAACTGAGCACGTGGCCAAAAACCGACGTCAAACAAACTCATTCCTAACATTTTTAAATAAATTTTACTTTTATTTTTTAAAAATCACCATCGATTAATATAAACCCTCCCTCCAGGCCTTTCACATTAAATCCGTTAACAAAACATTTCCAATATACGCGCACACATCTCGGGCACATCTCTCTTTCTCTAAAAAAAAAAAAACGAGGATATTGTTGATACTTATAAAAAAAGTGTGTGTTTTCCAATGCAAGAGTAATAATAAAAAATTTAAAGAATTTGTATTTTGTGTAATGAAAATGAATTCAACTGTCACTTTACTTCAAACCTCATAATAAAAAATAACTTTTAAAATGATAATGGGTCGTGCATGTATGCGTGAAGCTTTCTCCATTTTCTCATAAAACTTTTCGAAAAAATATTAAATATTGAAAAATTCCAACATATACAATTACCGGCCTGCGCTATTTTTAAAAAAATTGAGAGGTGTGTGCTCTTATTTCTTTGACATCATCTTTATCTTATGGTTGCCTGATTCTCAATCAATGCTTATTTAGAGGTTAAATTACCCTTTTTCGACACTCTGACAGTAAAACTAAGTTTATTTTCTTCTTCTGCCAAAGGGGATTGACAATCATAATGGCGGTTTGCACATTAGAAGCCGCTGAACAGATTAGAAACCTTTGCCAAACCGGTTTCCCAGATTCTTGAGCTATGAGGTCTTTCTTAATCCTCGTTTGTGCCTACTAGAGAGTTTGAAAGAGGGAGCAGACACTCGGCATTAGAGAGACTACCAGGAGAGAGTCGCCAACTCTGTATATTGAAATCCTGGCTTCCGATTGGCTGCGACCAAATTTGTTTCAATTTATTGGTGTCAATCAGTGTCAAATAGGGAGCCTAGGAAGTGGACACTTCGATAAGTCGTCTGCTACACAGGGGTACGCCATTTTGGAAACTGGAAGCTGCCATGATCTTGAATTTGGTGGCCGCCATTCTCCCATTGAAGAATCTGGAAATGTTCGCTTTTCAATTCTAGAATGGCGGCCGTCAAATTCGAGATCATGGCAGCCAAAGACCTGAATAGTAGACCAAACGCCCTTACGGGGGTCTTGAAGCCAAAAAAAATCGAGTGAGTGTCTAGAAAGAATCATTTTTGACAAAGGAACAAAAGAACCTTGGACAAATACTATGTGCTAACTGAACGGAATTCCAGACACTCAGTTGATTTGTTTTGGCTTCAGTGCTAAGTACGGGAGTGTTGGGTCTATTACTAAGGTCTTTGATGGCAAACATACCGCTTTCTAGAATGAACGTTTGACCAGAGTTTTGGAGGCAGTGGTTCACCAAATCAACCAGCGATGTGTAGCGGCCAATCTTCCTCACTGGATACGTCCCTAGGCTCGCCACGGAAATAACCACAGCCAAAAACTTTAAAAAATGGCTCCAGAAATAGCAAACTTGGGACTCTAACTTGATATCTTTTTCTTCTTTAAATGCCCGCTCCTCGTCGGAGATTGGCGATCATCATGGCCAACCATTGATGATTTTACTAGGAATATCAAATAATGTGGTGACTTTCCATAATCTTCCACATCGCAGTTCGGGAGCCATAATATTGATCCAACTCTGCCTCCCGGTATCTGAGCCTAGGCCTTGCCATCTTCAGCCCTAGGTCAGTATTAGCGAAGCTGCTGCCCTCCACTAACTCATAACCCTGAGAAGGGAGCTCACCATAGGGCAAGGACGCCATTCCTTGAGCAAGACAAAACATGCCTCACCGGTTACCCTAACCGGTTACTAATTTTTTTAAGAACATTATATCCAATTTTTCGCAGCTTTAAATTTCATGCCATATCTTTCTATAACTTTCCTTTTAAAAATTAATAACCAATCATAGCCCTAATATTTTTATCTATAACTATGGCGGGCCTAAAGTATAGATTCTTCTTCTTAAAGTGCCGCCTCCACGCCATCATCACATCGATTCGTACCTCAGATACGGTTTTCCTGAACAGGTACATGAAATCTAAATCAAGCCAGTTTTCTAAATTCATAGCCACTGTATGTTTTCCTTCTGGCCTGCGCCGTCCCCAAATCTTCCGGTCCACAGCTCTCTTCACCAGCAATCTACAAAATAAAACCAAAAAAAATTAGCAAACGAAAATAAATTTAGCCAAAAATTTATTTTTAACTCATCAATATTTTCTATTTATAAATTTAAAAATTTGGAAAATTAAATTTATAAAAAAAAATGCAAACAAAAAATAATTGGGAGATATAGCGTTACGAGCTTATCCGATTCTTAAAAAGATAAAAAAAGCTAAATATTGTTGCCAAGATTTTTTTATAGTGTCAAATAGTTTTGTATTGAACGGTGTTAAAGTTAGTCGAAAACCGTTACAGCCGCAGTTCGCGAGTTCTACAAAAAGTGGGATTAAAAACTTTCTAATTTATTCATTCTTTAGATTTTATTTCTCTTTAAAAAAAAAAAACCGAACGCGCTGCAAATCAAAACTCGGGGGTGAATCAAACGTATATAAAATAAAAAGTGCCGGGAAAACACAAAAAAGAATTAACAAGAAATCCTTTTTTTTTACGATGCTTCATGGACACGTTCGTGTTTTTCTTTTCTTCACTTTTAATTATCACTCTTGTTAAAAATCAAGGGCCGAATGGATTTTTAACGACCAGATCCCCAAACCGAAAACTCGTAATTAATTTGATCCCGGTTTATATGATTCATTGATGTTGCAATATCAAAAGATAAAACACTTTTTTGTTTTCTTGCTTCTTCATTTTTTTCTCTCTTCTTTTTTAAATTCTTAAAGGTCAAGACTTATGACATCTTCAGAACAAAACCCTTTTAAAGTTCTTTCGGTTGTTTTATTGCTAAAGTGATACTCTGCCAACTTTTCAGATTAATTTAGGGCTTTACGAGCGAGGCTTTAACCGCAACTGAGTATATATTAGTTTAAAGCATGTGCTTTCTTTAAAAAACGATCACGTTTAAGCATGATCGTGTCCCTTCGCGAAAAAAAAAAAACTTTTTTCTTCTTCCCTTTTTCGCGAAAATATGATTTCATAAGTAAATAAAATCCTTGCCAAAAAGAAATGAACCGCGCGCGATTTTTTTGGTCAGCCCCAGAAAAATATTTGATAAATAATTTTTTCTTTTTTTAAAAAATCCCTTTTGTTCATAAGAAATCGTGCGTTATTTTAAAAAAAATCCCGTTTTGATCTTCTAGGAAAGCCGAATCAAAATAGAAATCAACTTTTAGAAATTGAACACCAATGTTTGTCGGCTATAAGACATGATCCATGCCTCTCGCTGTGTTATGTTTCTTGAATAAATGCTTCGCTATTGTTGTAATAAATCTTGTCTGGATAGTTTTGTTTGCTTTTGGGATTTAGCAATTAATTCTCGGGTTACTAAATTTTTAGCTCTTCGTCTTTTTAAAAAAAAAGAAAAAAAATTGAGTTGTTTAAGAACATTTAAATGCTATTAGTGACAAAAGAAATAGTTAGGGTGTTCATAATTGTGACGTTTATGTCACATGCCTCCATCTTTATTTTCTTTGCTTGTCATTTTAATTTTTTTTGTTTTCCCCTTTCGGAGAGAAGTTCAGGATGGATTGAATTGTTTTTCATTTACTTAAGTCACAGACACAAAATCAGGATTTGAGGAATCAGGACTGAATTTGAAGATTAGTTTACTTAAAAATCTAGTTAAAATTAAAAAAGGACTAAAAACAAGAATGAAAATGAGGATCCTAATCAGGATTAGGAAAAGGATTTTAAATAAGATGTTTCAAAATGTTAAAGTTCTTGAATTATGAAAATCCGCGTGAATAATTCTAATTTTCAGAAAGATCAAAATTAGGATTACGATTTAGGAATCAGGAATAGATTTCTAAAATTAATTCGAAAATCTAGCCAGAATTAATATCTCAAAAGATAAGGTTTCTTCAAAAATTACTGTAGAATAAACCAAAATGTTAAGTTAGGATCAGGAAATCTATTAGGATTAACATGGGAGGATCAGGATCAAAACTTAACAATGCCGAAAAAACTTTTAGTTTTTAAATCCTAATTGATAAAAGTCTGTATCCTATTTTTTTAGATTAATGATATGATTTGAAATCAGGAATCAGGATTTTAGGAATTAGGACTGGTCCTAAAAATCAACTTTAAATCCTGAAATTTAAATTCATCAAAAATTAAACTTGGATAAAAAGCTAAAGTCAAGACTAGGAATAAGGTTCAAATTAGGATGATGATGAGGATTAGGATCAGGATTAGGGACACGTCCCCAGATTAAAATACTTAAATCTTTTAATCTAGGATAAAAATTAGTGAGTGTGATTTTTCTTTCTGAAATGTAAAATGCTTGAAATCCTAATCCTGATCCTAAATTAAAACCCGTTTATTTTATAAAATAAAACATCTAAAATTTCATTTAGATTAACTTATTTTTTGTGAATTATAAACCTAGTACTGATTCCTATTTTTAAAGTCCTGAATCCTAAATTTTTAGTAATTTTACATTTTTTCAATAATCTCCAAATTGTCTGAGTTAATTTTATTTAAAACTGCCTCAAATCTTAATTTTAATCTTGATTAATTTTGAGTCTCATTGTGATTATTATGAGTGAAATGAACTTTTTGACGATTAAAAATCGATTTTTCGAAAATTTTAAGGCCCAAAAAGAAATTCGTGATGCGATTCTTTAGTACATTGACATCCTTAAGGAAAAAGACCTAAAATAATTCATGGGAGCCCGCCTGAGATCTTAAAAATTTTTAAGGCACGAGCCGAGCTTTAATTAAACTTGAGGTGGCAAAAAAGTAGCTACCTGAGCAGCTCTACTCCAGTGGATTTAAAATTTTCTTGGGACTGATGACACAAGCACATGGAGGCTTTTAAAATATGGAATTACAGAGGTGCACAACTTTTAGCTCAAAAACCATAACTAGAGGGCTTAACTTTGTCAGAACAAAAACTTAGGCAGATATTCACTATGAATTTTTACTCTTACAATTTCTAGACTAACTTTTCAATATTTATCAAAAAATTATCATAATTGTATAAAATAACCTAAATTCAAACCCTTTTTTCTGCCAAATATACTCACGAAAAAAAATGATTTCGCTTATTTTAAGCAAGACATAACTCAAACTTGATGAAAGCATATAACAACATGATCAGACAAAGCTGAATGAAATCGCTGACAGACACAAACCATACATATCTCGTTAGATAATCGGCGCTTACTCGTAAAAATATTAAAAAATAATTTTCTTATTAAAAATGGCCTTCGCCAACTTTAAAAAAAAAAGAATTTTAGACCACCCTGATGTTATTTACCTTTCGCGAAGCAAAAAAAATTTTACCCATCACTGATTGATATGCGAGACCTCCACAAGCTCGAAAATTAATTTTTAATTTACAATACAGAGTATACATACACACACCCTCGCAGTAGCGACAACGCAATCACTTGCTTTGAACTAATTGTTTACTTTTCCACATTTATTTTCATATTGTTCATTTTATTTTTGGTTTAGCGACCTCAATTTTCAATATGTATTATTTTTCGCTTTTTTTTCCCCAAACCAGAATCCCTCAGCCTAAAAACGGCTTCCGGTTTATTCAAAAATTTCATTTCCTCCTGGAAAAATTCCATCCCGCCATTTTTCCTCCCCCGTAAAAATAAATCCACTTTAAAAAGATTTAAATTTCCCTTATGAAAAATTTTTGAAATTAAAAAAAGAGAAGGATGAATTAATAATCCGAAGCAAAAAAAAAAATCGCGATTCTGACCAGCATTCGAAGTCGAACATTGAACAGTCTCCCAAAATACAACGGACCACGATATAAATAACTCAGATGAATTTTTAAAAATAAATCCCAACTTAAAGCCGAGGAATTTTAAACTTTTTATATCAGTTCTTTGCTTTATTATTACATCCAAGTGTCTGTCAGTTGATCATCGTAGACACGTCTAACAAGACACTTAACTCGTAAAAAAAAATTATAATAATAAAACAAATGCTTAATTTTATTATGAGCTTTTAAAGCTTTCCGAAAACCGCTTAATAATTTTCCCCCCAAAAAAAATAAATTGTCGCAATTAAATTAAACTCGAGTTCTCTTCAACGTCGTTAAGTATAATAAAAAAATTTATTAATTAAAGTTTCTTTTTTAAATTTTTGAAAAATTGAAGAAAAAAAAATTCGGCTAAAGATTTTTTTTTTACTTGTCAGTTTAAAATTATTTCGACGATCCCTCATTCGACATGTCAAAATATTTGCGGAATAATTTCTTTCACAGTTTACCTAAGTTTCCGCTGTTCTTAATGTAAGTAGGAAGCTTTCGTAATGTTTAAAAACTTTTTTATTACTATTATTATTATTATCCATTTAAAGACGATTGTTTATTTTTGGAAAGGTGATCTGGGGCGTTAGTTTAATTGTATTGTAGGAATTTTATTTTATTTTTGTTATGTCTAAGTAGAGTATATGACTGTCTAAATAGAGGTCGATCGAAATTGACAATTCTATAAGATTTCTTCTTCTTCAGCTTATAGCCATCCACTTCTGGATGAACGGCACCTTGCTGCCAAGTTCTACCTGCGATACGACAAACTTCATCTAGTCACCTTTTCTGTGGCCGACCTTTCTTTTTGTTATTTTAGGGCAGGGAGCATCAGCCCGTCTTAAACACTGCGACCAACTATTGTGTCATTCCCTTACTGTTAGAGGCTGATCAAGTGGAAGTTCATTAAAGAACTCAAAGACCTGTGGTGAGGGAAAGGCTTCCCCAGCTTAGCCGGTATGCGGAGGTAGCTTTGCAGAGACAGAGAATATATTCAGCTAGAATCCTAAATACGGGGAGAACAGCGACCACGGTCTTCCAGCTCTTGCAACATTGGGTTTTTGTTGTGACTCGATTTTGAATACGAAAATAGTTCATGGTCCACCGGTAGATGGTGCAAGTGTCGTGGCGGCCAGCCAATCACAAGCCGAAAGAGTCCCATCTAAGTGCGACATTACTAAAGAAGCTCTATAGCGGATCAATTTCATTGGTCGGCCGCTGATGCACTAGTATAATCTACATTAACTAAAAGCTTATTAAATTTCGGAGTCAGCGTGGAAGAAGACCGTGACAGCGCTAACGCCATAAGTTGTGATTGTTTTTTCTCAAAGGCGCCATTTTGTAGTCCTCATGTAAAAGCAGTAATGTCAGATTTACTGTCGACAATGTTGTCACATTCATAATAAAAGGAACCTATGATCGACGCCATTTTGTAGCCCCCAGTGAATACAGTAAAAGGTGCCATGACAGTCGGTTGCTGTTATCCATGTATATAGGACTCTATGTTCAGCTGTTTCTCTGGCTCCCATTGCATGTTTCGTTGTCAGCTTTCCTCATGGTGTAGAGATGGGCTCTTAGGTCACAATGGCCTGTGAGTAGTCGGGTGAGCCTCTCCAGCTCATTTTTGCTGAGGGAAAGCAGCAATTTCGTTCTAAATCTTGAAATAACAGCCGATAAGCATCTTAAAATGTCTCAAGAAGCGTGGTGTCCCATGCTATAGCTTTCTGACAACAATTCAAGAGATCAATATAGAAAGTGTCTCTGCTCTGGTAGGCGGCCTCCAAGTCTAAATCGCTATGATGATCGCCACTTTTCGTCGCAGAACTTTGCCATTTAAAAAAGGAGAAGAGGTGCATGAGTGTAAGTTGGATATTAGAAATGAAACTTAAAGCTGATATTTCCATTAGAAAAACGAGCTGAAAAAGCAGCAGTTTGTTGTTAGTGCACATCTGGATGGGATTTTCTTAGGTAATGTTTTATCTGCGGCTTTGGCCCTTTCTAAAATCTTGAAAATACCTCCTAATCATGCTCCTCAAAACTGGTGTAACAATGCATCCTCCTGCTAAAGCAGCTGGCGCCTGCCTAACAACCAGGTAACTATTACTTGGGTGCTCAGGGCATTGCGGCATACCGGGGAACGAAAAAGCGGAGGCGAGAAGGCGCGAAGAACTCGTTCGTCGGTCCTGAACCCTTTTGCAGCCTTCATGAGAGCCATCTCAAGATGGCATTAAGGGACTGTGAAGATCGTCAGAAAGCTATAGCATGGGACACCACGCTTCTTGAGACATTTTAAGATGCTTATCGGCTGTTATTTCAATCCGTTGCGTTTTAAAAAATCCGTAACATACGGGAAATTTTTGAAAAAAAAAACAATAGGAATTCACCCATATTTAACTTTACTGGAATCGAAATTGAACGGTCTTCTTATAATAAGCTTAGACTCCGTCCTTAATTTTTTTTAAAATTCTCGTTTAAGGAAACTTCATTTTTTCGAGGGCAACCCCCCGTCTCCTCCTTTCAAGAGACTTTTCTTGATCCGCCTATTTTAACAAACCGAGAATTAAAACACCCGACTAAACTTTGTTGATCAATTACGCTCGACGAAATTGGCCCTAGTCTCGATAAATTACTTCCAATCACGAAACTTTCAAAAAATCCTCTTAAACATAAATACATGAAAAACTACTCTCGAGTGCAATGCAAGATCCTTGGCAAAATACATTAATAGCATTAAAGTACAATCAAAAATAACAAGATATATGCAATGACATCCCATGAAGCATCGTTAAAATAACTAAAAATTCATGTTTACAATCCTCCCAAAATAGAATTATGAAACCGAACATGTCTATTTTTAATGCAGTTACAATAAAAATGACGGTGATAAAGTTCCTAGCAATAAATGTAAAAAGAAAATAGCGTACGCGAAAAAAAGAAAGGAAAAAAAAAACATAAATAACGCAACGGCAACAAACAAAAAAAGTTAAATAATATGATTTCCTAATAACCGCAACCAAAAATCCTTCCCACCCAAACCCCGGTCTTTCTATTTTACAATGGGAGACCGATTTATAACAAAAAAACGTCAAAGTCGTTCAAAAGGATTAAAATTAAAAACAAATTTGGATAATCCAGAAGAAATGGGTAAACCCAGAAGTGATCAGTCACCGTTGGGCTCGAGGGAAAGGAAAAGCAAAAGGGAAAGATGGCTGCTGACGAGGAAGACATGGAGATACATGGCGGATGCCGGAAGGAGATTAATCCCGGAAGGAGTTCACAACAGACAAGAAGACGTTCCGAAAATCGAAGCGTATTTCCAGGAAGTTTGCCAGAAGGAGCCCAAGTTTTTATTATGGAGGAAAAGTAGTTATCCGGGGGCGTTGGGCCTTAGGTCTCATAACAGAAGAGCGAGGACCAGAAAAAAAGGAGGGAGTTGTAAGGAGAAAGCGAGCAGCGCGGACGAAGCCGACGAAATGAAGAAATTAGCGAATCCGTGCGGCGGCGGGTTGTTCTTAACGCCGACGGCAAGCGGCCGGTTCGATCTGCATAAATTAACGGAACATAAAAAGGAAACGGAAGAGGAATTATTACAGGAATTAGAACATTTGCTGGAGCCAAAAGGGGAATCATCAAAAAAATTAAACCATCAGGAATTATTCGATAAATTAGAAAAATATTTACACGACATTCAAAAAGAATCAATGCTCAAACATAGATGCGACGTGTCTCCCGATCCGCCGCAAAGGGAATTATTAGACACTTTAAGGAGACATTACAGCCGTTCGCCTAACCGCGAATCCGTCATCAGTAATTTATTAACCGATAGAAAATTATTAGAAAAATTATATTTCGATTTAAGGAAAACTAGAGGGTTTCGAGGAGCCGGGACTGCGTATTTGCCGGAATGGCGGAGCGGGCTCCGACATCGCCCGGACGAAGAACTACTATCCCCGGATGAGAGTTTAAGCCCCGAGGGCACCAAAAGCCCGGACAAACCGCCGTTAATAGAAATAGAAGAAATTAATCGAATTACTAAAAGCATTCAGACGTTAAAGATCCATCAAGACATGCAGAAGGCCATCGAAGAGAAATTAAAGAAACCCGAGGAGGACCCGTCGAAATCTCCGCAAAAGGTCCCGATGGGCGCGAGAAGAAGGAGTAGCGTCGACCACGATGACATCAGCCCGTCTGTCGGAGACACGATTAAAAGATATTTAAAAATGGCGCGGAAAAAATCGGTTGATTCGGATAAATTCGACAGATTCAAAACGATTAATTACGATAAAAATTTAAGGAATATAAAACCGAAGGGAGAGATCACGAAGTTGAGTGATGATGATGGTTTGAATAAGGGATGCCAGACTGATGATAGTTGGATTGATGTGCTCAAGGATTTGAAGATTGAGGAGGGTTGGGTGGTTAAGGAGGATGTTAAGGAGGTGGTTACGATTGTTGAATCGAAAGCATCGAGTTCGAGGAGTAGTTGCGAATCGTTGTTGTCACCGACTGGATCGCAAGCTAAAGGGGGGATATTATCATCTGGACAATCGTTTTTGTCGAATTTGTTGCATGGTTTACAACATGCTAGTGATAAAAGTTCCGTTTTACCGGCAGCTATGCAGAAATCAAAAAGCTCGACTAGCGTCGGGAGGAGTTTGGTCTCGAAGAAGATTTGGAGGGGAAGGAGTAAGAGTCAGAGCAGGATTGCAACGACTCAGCCTTGTTCGTGGACGCCTCAGGTAAGTAATATGATAAAAAATAATTGTTAGTTTAAGGAAGAAAGGATCATAGGACTCAGGGAAAAATTTATGCTAAGTACTGAAAAATATTTCTTGAGAAATTCCCATCGAAAATTTTTAATAATTTCTTCACTTCAGTTTCTGAAAACAAAATATCTCAAGCAGAATAACTATTGCCTGGTCAATTTTATCTCAATTTTAAACTCGAGTCAAACAGCAATCATCAAACAGCCTGGGGCAGAGTTCTGCTTCCGCCCAGCTTTTAAAATTAATAACAAAAAAATTATATTTCCTTTTTTATTTTTATTTTTCTTGTCATTTTCAAGGTTTAGAGCTCAGCTCGACTTGAATTGATCCTGACGCGCACTTCTAATGGACCCCCATGGCAGTGATCGAACTTATTCCTTTTAAAATTCAGAGCAACAGGTTTTAATAAGGGGAAACCAAAATATTCGGCCAAATTTTATTTTTGTCAAATCATTTGGTTTTTCACGTTTTTCCCCCAGAATTTTTCATGTTACTAATTTTTTGATAATCTTTCTGGATGATGATGCGCACAAGACATTTTAAAATATTGGCTGAAATTTAGTATTTAGGCTTTTAAAGTATAGAGGAATCAAGAATTCAATTTTACAAAACAAGAATTCTTGTCAAGAGTTCCAACCTTGTTTTGTTTCTTGTTTTGATTTTTTGGCTGCTCTAAGTTCTGCTCAGGAAACAAAAATCGATAGTTTTAGTCATTTCTTGTTTACTTCTCGTCTTGTATTGTACATCTTGCTTTTGTGAGCATCACTATTTCTTGCTGAACAAATCTTTTCATATTTTTTTCTAGTCGAGCAAATATTTTGATAACGTTTTCTTGTTGAACAAATCTTTTGATAATTCTTGTTGAACAAATCTTTTGATAATTCTTGTTGAACAAATCTTTTGATAATTCTTGTTGAACAAATCTTTTGATAATTTTTTCTTGTTGAGCAAATCTTTAGATAATTTTTTCTTGTTGAGCAAATCTTTTGATAATTCTTGTTGAACGAATCTTTTGATAATTCTTGTTGAACAAATCTTTTGATAATTCTTGTTGAACAAATCTTTTGATAATTCTTGTTGAACAAATCTTTTAATAATTTTTTCTTGTTGAGCAAATCTTTTGATAATTTTTTCTTGTTGAGCAAATCTTTTAATAATTTTTTCTTGTTGAGCAAATCTTTTAATAATTTTTTCTTGTTGAGCAAATCTTTTGATAATTTTTTCTTGTTGTACAAATCTTTAATGATTTTTCAAGGAAAACTAATCCATAAAAAAATTCTGAAAAAACTTCATTAGCTCAAAAACCTTTTAAAAAATTATAAATAAATTTTCTCGTCAAGGAAATATTTTCTGCAGTTTTCATGGCTTGTGAAAAGCGCGGGGCAGAAAATTAGGACCAAATTTGATCTCTGCTACAGAAACCTTATCATCTTAAGAGCAGCCAAGTAAATGCTAACAAGGGCACCTTCCGTTTAGTAATTTCCCTCGACAGTTTCACCATTTTAAAATTCTGAGCAAAAGTTTTATGCTTTGGCAAATCGCAAAATTATTAGAATTATAAAATTCTATTCCTTGGGGGTCTTATAGAAAAACCCGACCACTCCACAAATATTTCACCCTCACAACCTTATTTGCACTACTCTGTACTATCCATAAACATTGTAACAAACTCCTCTACCAAAATCCTATACTGATTACATTCTTTGGCCCTTCTTAGTTTCCTCATCCAAAAATCCCACCTGATACTGTCACTATAAATCACTATAACCCTGATTATTTATTCTCTTAGGGTAACTGCGCATGGAGCAACATAGCAGGTCGACAAGTAACACTCACCGACACGACCATCCTTCAACTAAGCGAAATTGAAAGGCGTTTACTACAAAAAGTTGCATTAGCTAAACTTCAAGCATTAAACATCGGATGTAACGTCCAGGTGCCGTCTGGTAAGACCTCAAAAACTTACAAAAAAAAAAAACCCCCAACGAATTTAGCTGAAATGGTATTCTTGTTTCCCAGAGACGGTGGGTTCCTCAAGCGAAACGAAACCAAAAAGAAGACCTCATCTGCTCAAAAGAAAAGCAATCACAACCAGTTTCTTCGATACAAATCGAGGAAAAGAAAAAGGTCTGTAAATAATTATTTTTTGTTAGACCAAGCCAATTTTTTTTATTTTTATTTTTATTTTCCCGCATGTTAAAAATTGAATTGATCAGAAAGCAAACGATTCCGAACGGATCTGCCAATATAATTGAACTGCCAAATCGTTTCTTAAGAGCAGGAAGATCGATAGTCTGGCTATGAAAAATGATTTGCCATTTTAAAAAAAATAAAAACCGCAGACTTGAGAAAAATTTTTCCCCATGTGTGATTTTGCTTCGTTTTTTCGGAACACCTGCTTGATCCGTCAGTCATCCACCTACGTAATCTTTATTATTACGGGAATTTCGAAATACTTTTCAATTTAAAGCGTATCGAGATTTTAAATAAGAAAAATTTAAAAAACCCTTTTTTTTTTTTTTTTAAGTCAACGCGTCGACGCTTTTTTAACATCTTTGTTCATTTAGACATGCCGCAAAAATTTTTTCAAATGACGCAGGCGTGGCGTCAACCCGCGTGCCACAAACGCGCACATGGTCTCGGAGCATGTGCACGATGGCACCAGCAAAAATCTTATTAACGCCTCATTGAACAAGAACAATTCGCGGCAAAGTTATATGACGTCACAATTGCGTCACCTTAAAAAATTTTTTTTTCTTAAAAGTTTTTACGATTCGATTAATTTACGTGGATTTCTTTTTTAATGATGTTGAAAATAAAATTCCAGAAGGGGGTAGCGGAAGCGGTCTCGTGTTCGGCATATCGTTAGGTCAATGCGTCGAGAATGAGAGGTTATGCAGAAACGCGAGTACCAACATTTCTTTCAAAAATAAAGACTCAACATTCCCGGATGATTCGGATTTGGAGCTGAGGAGGAAATCGCATCATGGAAGTAGGACTAGTTTTAGTTCTTTGATTGAACCTAGAACGCAGGAAGAAGTAAGTAGGTTAAACTTTAAGTATTGTTCTTAAGTATAAATTATTATCCCTCCATCAAGCTGAATTCTTGAAATTCAAATCCGGGAAATCCTTTGTTAAAATACTAATTCTAAATAAAAATCAGAGATAAAATATTTGAGGCTCAAACAATTTTAGATTTCAAACTTTTAAAAGTTCAGTGATCGAACTCGATTTCTCCTCCAATTTTCGGGAATTTAAGGTCTTTTGACAAGTGAGAGGAGAATAAGTAAAATTTTTTTAGACATGTTCATTTTTTCAGTTGTGTTTTGCTTGAAGGAAATTATTTCACAATTTTAACAGTTGTACAAGTTTTTTGAGAATTTTAATAGTCTAAGAAGTTTAATCAGAATTTCAATAGTCGATCAAGGTTTTTGAGAATTTTAATAGTCGAACAAGGTTTTTGAGAATTTTAATGGTCGAACAAGGTTTTTGAAAATTTTAATAGTCGAACAAATTTTTTTGAGAATTTTAATAGTTGAACAAGGTTTTTGAGAAATTTAACAGTTGCACAAGTTTCTGAGAATTTTAGTAGTCTAAAAAGTTTAATCAAAATTTCAATAGTTGAACAAGGTTTTTAGAATTTTATTAGTCGAAAAAGTTTTTTTTGAGAATTTCAATAGCTGAACAAGTTTTTTCAGAATGTTAATTGTTGATCAAGGTTTTTCAGAATTTTAAAGTCAAACAAGTTTTGGAGAATATTAATAGTAGAAAAAGTTTATTTAAAATTTTGTTTTACCGACCAAATCTTTTGATAATTTTTCATGTCTAGCAAACCTTTTGATTAATTTTTCTTGTCGACCAAATCTTTTGATTAATTTTTCTTGTCGACCAAATCTTTTGATTAATTTTTCTTGTCGACCAAATCTTTTGATTAATTTTTCTTGTCGACCAAATCTTTTGATTAATTTTTCTTGTCGACCAAATCTTTTGATTAATTTTTCTTGTCGACCAAATCTTTTGATTAATTTTTCTTGTCGACCAAATCTTTTGATTAATTTTTCTTGTCGACCAAATCTTTTGATTAATTTTTCTTGTCGACCAAATCTTTTGATTAATTTTTCTTGTCGACCAAATCTTTTGATTAATTTTTCTTGTAGCCAAAATATTGTAAAATAATTGTGGATAACTTTTTTGCCAATTCACAAAATAGACAAAATTTCCTACTAAAAAGTTTTCTAGAGTTCTTTCCGACAAGGACCAAAGAGCCAAATTTAATTTTTGGCCGCCGAGGTTTCAGTCACTTACTAAAAAATCTTAAAACTAAAATTCAATAAATTCACCCAAAAGCAAAAAAATATGAAAGCCGACTTAACAAAAAATAAATTTTTTCCTTAAACTGCTCTGGTAAGATTATCACAGCCATTTCTAACCAGCCATAAATCCATTTTTAACCGGCTCGATCTGTACTTCCTTTGGCCATCCCAGATCATCTCAGATTTAATTTTCCCTTCAAGCCTAAAAAACATTCCCATTTATTTTTTAATCAAATTTTTCTGAACTGAAATAAAAACTCAGGTTCTAACCCGCAAATTTCACGCACTAACTTTCAAAAAAATCAGGACATACCCCGTTACAGAACTAAGACCAAAACCCGCATTGGACGACCTCTTAGAAGCTTTATTGTATATTTTTAACTTTTTACGAGAGTATTGAAATCAGTGTTAAGACAGTTTGAAGTTATAAATAGATTGATAAAAATCATAGAGTGGCCATGCAAATACATTTCGCAAGTCAGCGACGATGGTAGTAAGCTACTAAAACATTTTTTTTTTTTTAAATTTTATTTCCCGCAATTTGGACGGTGAACATTGCACTTGCCCTTTGCAGCTGTTTCGGGCAAAAGGAATCCCAACCGCAACCGGCATTATTATCACCGATTTAATATTTTATTTCAGAGCGCAGGATCGACAGAAAGCCTTGGAGGAAGCGTACCCGGGTTACTAGATTCGTTATCAGTCGGTTCAGCGGCTGACATAACCCTTAGCACGGCTGAAAACGAGCCCAGCGTACCAAATATCGTCTCATCTTGTCTTAGGCATATAGAAAATTTCGGTTTGCACACGTTAGGGATATTTAGGGTTTCTAGTTCCAAAAAACGAGTTAGGCAGGTAAATATTTTTTGGGCCATTTACACGACTTCCTGGTTATTTTTTTTAAATTCTTGAATTATTCCAGTTACGCGAAGACTTTGATTCTGGTAAAGAGATGGTACTAGGAGAAGACTGCTGTCCTCATGACGTAGCTACATTATTAAAAGAATATTTCAGAGATCTCCCAGAACCTCTACTGTGCAGGGATTTGTACCAGGCCTTCGTACACACGCAAAGTAAAATCCGTTTTATAAAAAGAATTTACATCATGAATCACGTTCTCATTCCAAATATTTTATTTTATTTTTTTCTTTTTCAGAAATTCGAAATAGAAGACTGCAATTTGAAGCCCTACAGCATTTAATTCAACTTCTTCCAGTTCCTAATAGAGATACGTTATGGACGTTACTTAATTTTCTCTCCTTAGTCGCGGCTAATTGTGAAGATCACAACAATAAATTAGGTGAATTCGTTCCTGGTAATAAAATGGACAGCAATAACTTAGCAACGTTATTCGCACCAAACATTTTACATTCGATGACTCCGGCGTCAGTGAGTAAAGATTCTTTGTCGAGTCAAAGCTGCGAGGAACGGATAGACGTGATTAATGTTATCCGGAGTATGATAGACCATAACAAGGATTTATTTTCGGTGAGTATTTATGAATTTTTTTTGGATAAATTTATTTGGGAATTTTGAATTCTCTTCATTTCTTGGGCGGAGACCAGAAGACCTCGAAATTCCACTCGCTGTCCATTTACTGAACTTGGTCCCACCAGGAATTCTTATTCTGCAAGCACCAATTCACGATAATCTTTTACTCCTTCATATTTCTATTTCTAATTCTCATAGTCTAGCCGACTATTACTCTCAAAATCTTCTCCTCAGTCTTCCTTTAACAAAGAACTAACTCTTGACTTTTTAAATATAGGTATCTGCTGAACTTTTAGACGAAGTTTACGTCCATATGATGGATACTCATCCTGAAGCATTAGATCAACTACTCAGAAAACGAGATGTCATGACGGAAGAGTAAGTTTAAAATCTTTTTCAAAATTTCATTTCTCGAATTCCTAACATGTTTTTTTTTTTTTGCAGGGTTGTAGATGATCCGGATTCAGGCGTTTTAGAAGAAATAGGTACAGGTAGTGAAAGTTCATCGCTTCCCCAATCGCCGAAAACGTTTGGGGAGCCATTGGAAATCATAACAGATAGAGAAGAAAGGCGAGTGTACTCCAGAGAACAGTTTTTGCATGAGAGTGCTGGGTTTGATGATTACGAGATAGATGGTAGATCTAGGTATGATATTTGCAGTGTTTATTAGTAATATCTTGAAATTTGAAAAAATTCCAGCAGGAAATAATTTACACTGAAGCCTAAAAAGCTCCCAAGATAAGCTTGGCCAACCGACCATGTAGCAAAAGAACTGACGACCTACGAACTCTGAAAACAGTGCTGCATGATTACTGCACGACCCTCTTTAGAATCCCAAAGCATGTCATCTGCCTTTTTAAAATAAATCAACTACCTCCCCTTAATAATATTTATAATTTATAGACATAGAGAAAAAGAACGAGAACGAAGTCGAATAAGTTCATCAAAGAAAAGATGGAGGGATATAGAAAACAGATCACCAATGGAATCTGGACAACATCCAGATAGCAGGCATCCGGAAGCTGACGATCACAAATCACCTAGTTTATCAGTTGATAGCAGCGGCCAAAGGTAAAAAAAAAAAAAAATTCCTTCCCCATTTAAACAAAAAATTCTTTTACGTTTGCATTCCGATCATAATTATCTTGATTTATTATTGCAGCGGGATCATTAAAGCCAGTTTAACAATTCCCACAAGCCCATTCGCGTTAAATTTGGATGATAATGATATACCTTTCATAGAAGACTCTGCCAATACAGTTATTGAAGGCTCAAAGCACCAAATGACAATAGGTAAATATTATTTTAATTTTTTTTTAAAATTATTTGTAAGTGGGAGACCTGAAATTTTTTTTAAAATTGGAATCATAAGTTTACACAAATTCTGAATGAAAGTTCTTATCTGAATAGATCTTTTCAAAGGTTTTTACTCAAAATAGGAGTTTAAAGAATTTCTGAAAGTTTTTCAAAGCTCATTGTAGCTTCAAGAAGAAAAAATTACCAAAAACTTTGTTTAATAACAAAAATTACTAAAAGATTTGCTCGACAAGAAAAAAATCATTCAAACATTTGCTCGACAAGAAAAAAATCATCCAAACATTTGCTCGACAAGAAAAAAATCATCCAAACATTTGCTCGACAAGAAAAAAATCATCCAAACATTTGCTCGACAAGAAAAAAATCATCCAAACATTTGTTCGACAAGAAAAAATCATCCAAACATTTGTTTGACAAGAAAAAATCATCCAAACATTTGTTTGACAAGAAAAAATCATCCAAAGATTTGTTCGACAAGAAAAAATCATCCAAAGATTTGTTCGACAAGAAAAAATCATCCAAACATTTGCTCGACAAGAAAAAAATCATCCAAACATTTGCTCGACAAGAAAAAACTATCAAAATATTTGCATGACAATAAAAAACTTTAAATTACAGGATTGGTGCGAAACAAACCATCAGTTGGCTACAGTTCCAGCAGGCACAGATCTACAAGTGGCAGTGATTCTTCTCAAACATCAACTCCAGTAACCCTTCAACCGATTACTGGCTCACTATCTCTAATACAAGGTGCCACAGGTAAGAAACCTTAAATCCGCAAAGAGTAGCTCAAATATTCACTTTTAATATTTCTGATCCATATCCTGCCACATTTTAATGAATCAGCCCTTCCAAAAGAGCTCCTACTGCTACTCACCCAAAATGATTTTTTCTTGTTAAAGGTTATGATTCCGCTGTAGGATCATCAGCAACATTCAGCTCACCACCGCGAAACACAACAACACCATCCGTATGTTCAAGTAGCGACCGAGAATACTTTAGTTCACCTCCTTCCTGGGCTTCATCGCCACCGTTATCACCAGACAGCCAAACGTCAGTGGACTACATCCCTGACGACATATCAATCTCAACCATAGGTCGGATATCCATTGCCACAAGAACCCTACCCGACCCGATCGTCCACGAAAGACAATCAATTAGCCTGCCTGAAGAATTTTCAACGAAACAATCTGAGGAAGTCATTCCTATTGTCAAAGCAACATTAAAACCGCAAAAAAAAATTGAAAAACCAAAACCCAAAGAATTAACCAAAGTGACATTCACCGAATCCAAAAAAAGTGTTGAGAGTGTTGAAAAAAAACCAGAAACAACTAGATCAGTAACTAAAGATTTATATCAAAGAGTACATTCGTTAGTTGGTGGAGTAAGTGTTCAAGCATTAACGGAAACAATACCAAAAAGTGCAAGTTCTAGTCAGTTATTATTAAAAAAAACGGAGATTGAACCTGAAATGACTGAGTGGAGTAGAAAAAAAACAACGAGCATATCTAATATAGGAGGGGCAGTGATGAGATCTAAAACGGCTGATATTGAAAGGATGTTGAAAATTAAACCGGATGTTAAAAAAACTAAAACGAAAATTGAAGCAAGTAAACCCGTAGAGAAAAGTGTGAAGCCTGCAGTGGTGGAAGAAGAAAAGAAAAAATATGCAAAGAGAAGATACACAGATACAAGGCATCAAACTAAAACGATTGTTGATGTTACTGAAAAACCAGGTACAAGCCAACCAAAGACTCAATCCGTTTGGAAAAGACGAGAGATTATATCAAGTCCACCAAAAGGTGGAGAAGATTCTTGAGGTTTCTAATATTTTTAATAAAAAAAAAGATCTTCCAAAAAATTTATAAATGAACATGTAAAGTATGGTTTTGTTAATAATCCAAATAATAAAAAATTAATTATTAATCATTTTATGATTTTTAATGGCTTTCAACGTATCACTTTCACCTGCAGATAAATAAAAGCTAACCATTTGACTAATGCGATAATGTTGGATTCTAAAGCATTAGGCAAGAAATTGAAACACTCCCAAGCTGAAGACCCTTAAAGCAGATGAAGGTAATTAAAACTCAATACATGTCACAGTTTACATAAAGACTTGAACTTACATTATGTGGATCCCATTAATTCAATGGGAAAAGCTTTTTATGCTTTTTTTACACACAAACCGAATCCAATGGAGAACTGGACAAATTGCCTCAAATATTTGAATCCCATGAAGAAATGATGGCTGCATAAATTGTTGCCATAGTTCACAAGAAAAGCCTCCTTCTCGTTTGAAAATATATTGCAGAACACAAAAAATTAAAATTAATCGAATAACCAAGTAGAAATTTTTTCACCACTTGATCGACTACTTGACCTATTAACATTCTCCTGCAAAAGCTCCGACAACGGTATTCACTAAATTGAATATCTAAACAAGTTAAAAAAATGAGATTTTTACTCTCCGAACCTAATACCCTGCGCGATTTTTTGTAAAACAAAATTAATTTACACGGTAATTAGATATTCACCGCCATTTCGTGAACTTCACTGTTGTTTCGATAAATGGCCGATGGAGACAGCATTACAAACCCTGAATCCCAAATTAATTAATAACTAAAATTGAACGAAATCTTGTAAAATAAACACATTATCACATATCACACTAAGTAAAGCGATGTTCATATTATTAAAAATCAAAACAAGGCATTTTTGTGACGAAACCAAACTTCTTCACGTAAACACGGATTACAGACAGGATGTTTCAAAAAAAAAAAAATTCACTGTCTAAGCACGCCGATAATGAAATCATAAAACTTACCTAAAATTCAACTGCAAAACACTTGTCCTATCACTATTTCTTAAACTGAAAGTTTTCGAAACGAAACAAACAAAAACACCCGTTTGTTAGGACATAATTAGTCAATTTTTCATTAAAATAAAAATCACGCTCATCGAAACTGGGTACCGGTCGCCATTTTAAAGTCTAAATTCGATCAACGGTCGATAGAGCGCGAGGTAAATTTTTGACCGCAGTTAACCTCAAAAATGAAACGAAATGCAAATAGAAGAAAAGTAGAAATCAGAAGCATTTTGCTGGTATTATGTTCTATAAACAATGATTTTCTGGTTCTGTCATCAATGTTGATTGAGAATAATTGTTGTTAGGTTTTATCCAAGCGATTATTATTCTTTGGGTGAAATTAGAATTACGGGCCAAAGTAATGTCAAGCATGCATCCTTTCAGTATTTTCCATATTTTCTTCAATAAAAACCACTCAACATATACAAAAAGCTGAAACATTATATGTCATATCAGCTGAAAATAACCCACAAGAACATTTCAAGACAAGCTGTTGCAGGAAAAGGCATTAATCAACGCATTTCAACCTTGAAGAGTTTTTTGATGGAAAAACGTATGAAACCAATAATGCCATTACTGTGAAAACATTTGAAGTGGTCATCATTTTCTCCGTACAAAATGTCCCACTGTATGACTATTTAAAAAAATGCTTAGCTTATTCAAATAGAACACACAAATGATGAAACATTGCGATGACTTTTCAGATGCCATCTGACTTGTCATTGTTTCAATAACATTTTGAAGAAATTTTTAAAGATATTGGAATACAGAAATGGGCAACAGTGCATATATTAGTCAATGAAAATGTCTTGTATCTTATGTTCATCAACCACAGCATTTTCCTCTACGTTTACTGCTTTTCAAGTAATCAGATTAACCACCCTACTTCTTAAAAATGTCTACCGTTAATCAAACATCATGATCTAGTATAATTTATAAAATCACAATTATAAAAATCCTGATTAACAGAAATAGGCCTAATCTCAAATATTAGTCAAGAATGGGTTCTGATCCACCAGATCTAGCAACTAAAAATATCTGCATCAACTATTTTTTTGAGTTCTTGAATTAATCAACTTGCATAAAAGATCTGAAGGTGCCGTATGAGGTTAGAAACCAGTTTTTAAAACTGAACACATTGAAATAGCATGCATACAAACAACATTTCTTAATTAAAAATTTAAACTTACCCCTTTCAAGCAAATGGATGCTTTGTGTCTAATTTATGGCTTCATAAGATGCTACAATAACTTCCGTTTTAATTACTTATCTGAAATACAAAACACAAAGCATTAGCATTACTTATTTCAAATGGTTAACTAATTAAAATCAGTGGTTTAACTTGCATGATGCCCATTAACATATCAGATAATCTACTTACATGACGATATCAAATACTGCTAATAGTACAACTTCCTTATCATTTATTCCTCCTTTGCATTGTGCTTTACCATTCTGCGTTAATGACACACACAAATAGTGATGTTTTGACTGAAAAGAGAATAGAAAAATTATAGCATAAGAAACGCAAAACGATCAAAGCCTATTACATAACCTATACCGTTATTCGTTCACACAGAAGTACAAAATGCAAAGTTGTTCACAAATCTCATTTAATTACCTTAAGTGTAAGAATTTTGTCCTCCAATACAAAAAAATTTTAATACCCGAAGCACTAAAGAATATTTAAGTACAAAGCACAATAATAAAATTAAATTTCTTTGACCCCACGCTTGCTTTTTGCCGCTTTTCTTGATAAAAAACCGGGAATCGACGAAGTTATTTTCTGGGCCCTTTTACTTGAATTCTGCTCGTCTGCTTATTTTTCTGAACGTACTCATCGTAAACTTTTGCGACAAATGCAAATTGTTTGTGTAATCAAATGCAACTTCCTGAACCGTTTTGTGTTACAATTTCTTAAATTAAAAGTTTTTCTCATGAAATAAAATTCTACATACTCGGCTCTTTTATTGCAATACAAATTAAGTGACCATATGGGTTAGTCTTGTTGCCTTTTAAAATTCATTCTGCTTTTTGCATAAAAAAACAATTACGGCAACCGACAATCATGATTTAAAAGGTGAAATTGTGAAAAGTGAAAGTGTTAAAGATCAATACCATGACATCGTAATTCAAACAGTCACTCAGTTTAATCGTTTCTAAACATCACAATGGAGCTAAATTTTATAAAATTTATGTTCTCCATGATGATGTTTTCCATTGTTTTAATGGGAAGTTTAATTAATTGGTTTGAAAAGCGTCTACCGGTATTTTTCGCTCAAACGTTTCGATATGGAAAATTCGCATACGACGGCAAACCATCGAAAATAAAAGTGGTGGAAGTTCCTAAAAGCTGGTTCAAGCATTTTTATGTATTTTCAAGTCTGTATAGTTTATATGCTTTGTATTGGGTGATTGATGTTTATTTATATGGAGCCAAACCTTCTCCGCTGCTGATAGAATATTTAAATATTTTCTGCGGATATAACAGAAAAACTGAAAGTAAGTTTTCTTTTTTATGAGGAAGGAAATTTCAAGGTTTAATAATATTAAAGGTTATTTGGTTTTTTTTTCTAGCAAGTAGCACAGCTGTGATAATTGCGTTGACCTTATTTACTCTTCAATCATTCAGGCGGTTTTACGAAACCTGGTTTGTTAGTGTTTTTTCTGATGGGAAAATAAACGCAACACATTATTTGGTTGGATTTCTACATTACTGGGGTTCGATTACTGTTGTGCTTGCTGAAGCAACTGGATTTGATAGATCAAGTATGTATTTTTCAAAAATCAAATATTTTTGATGATTGTTGGGCTAATCATTTTTTTTATTATAGGTCCTGTTGGAAAAGATTATAAGTTTTCCATTTCATTCTTGGAAATTGTAGGAATTGTCCTGTTTGCTTATGCTTGGATCAATCAGTACAAAACAGCTATTATATTGGCTAATTTAAGAAAAGATTCAACTGGGAATGTAGTTTCTACTCACCACAAAATCGCACATGGAGGTCTATTTAAATATTTATCATCTCCACATTTAACTTGTGAAATTTTAATTTATATTTCGCTGTGGTTAATACTTTTTAATAATTACACGTTCCAATTTGTGTTGCTCTGGGTGATTAGCAATCAAGTTGAAACTGCATTGCTTAATCATTGGTGGTATTTAAAAAGGTTTAAAAATTACCCGAAAGAAAGAAAAGCTGTCTTGCCATTTGTGATTTAATTTTTTTTATGAATCGTTATAATTTATGTAATTTGTTACTAATGGTGCTTTGTATATTAGAGCTGTAAAATAGTGTATTTATATTTTTTATAAATTATATATAAAATTTTGTTGACACAGGTCTTTTCTGCCAACGATTTTAAAACTCAAAATCCTTAAAGCCCTTCTCTCCAGCTATAAATTAATCTCCAACTTTTTAATCATGAAGAAGAAATTTTTTTAGGGTCAAGTATTCAAGTTTCACCATCTTCGAGTGCTTCCACAACAAAATCCTGCTCTTGCTCTTCAAAACAAATCTCGTTTAGCTTGGCACGGAATGACAAAAAAAAAATCAGATACAACAAAAAAAATTTATTGCGATGAAACGTTTGACGACTGATTATTTATTTCGTTAATTTTAGTTACGTCTCCATTCATGTGCAAAGTGAAAATTTAAATTAACATGAAAAAAAATCTAGCTATAACACTAACTTTGGTCTAATAACTGTTTATAAATTCTTATTAAATGTGTTCACGGAAATATTGCAAATATTTTTTACTTAAACAGAAAACTATACGGGTAACCGTGAGCTTTCGACCGGAAAATGACTAGAACTACACTGAAAAATATGGCAAATAAAAACAACCCTATTATAGCTAACGTCCTTCTTTTTCTAACTTCACCCTTTTTCTGCGCTGCCTCAGTCATAAGTATCATTCCTAATACGATTAATCCATCTGAAATTTTTTATTAAGGAACAACCCTTTTCATTGTTGATCATGATACTGATTAAATAAAATAAAAGGATACCGATTACTATGATAATGTAAGTCTCAAATATAAACTGCCCCTGTGATGATCCATGAATATAAGCTATTCCCCCGTTTTGAGTTTTGTGGACGAAAGGTGGTGAACGAATATGATTCCACATTTGTCCAGAAACCATTGCTAATGTAAATATCTGAAAAAAAAATTTTGGATGAGAAAATTTATAAATTGATTTTGATTTCATAATTTAAAACTTACTAATGCAGTTGTTCCCCATAAATTTTTGTTGTAGAATTTTGAAAAATCTAAATTATTCCTCCTAACATAGATAAATCCACATATAACTGCAAACACCATAAAAAAAGCAACAGCTCCTGAATAATTAGGAGGTCTAAATACTCGAATCTGAATGTCAGTACGATCGTTAATCCATTTCGCTATTGCATCTGCCCCAAAGCCAACTCTTTGAATATCCATATTATCACCTGCTTTAGGTTTTCCTTTAGGTGGGAAATGAATAAATGCGGGAGCAGTATTTAACCTCATCTAAAACAAAATATTCAAATGATTTTAAAATGAACAGGAAAAAAAATGGTGTTACGAATATACTCACCAGATTAAATATATCAGAACCCTCATCAAAATCAACAACACCAAAGAACACTTTATTAGAATATGCCTGTGAATATCTAAACGAGTTAGCTACTATATGAAATTCATCACTAGCAACTCTGCAGATCATACACTGCCTCTGTTGGGCCATTGCGGTGAACATAATTACAAACGAATAATTCCTCGGGGTTGCTTTAATATAATCCCTAAAAATAGCTCCATTTATTCGAATTACACTTTTTCTATGCGCTATGCCTGATAAATATTGCACTCTTTCAGCTAAACTCAAGCCCTGTAAAGTCAAAACAACCAGTTTAGGTTAAGCCGTTCAAAACAGTAATATTTAATTAAAATTAGAAATTAATTACCTCCTTTTTTCTGGTTTGGGCTAAAGTTACATGGATAACACCGTAAAGGCATATAGAAATAAAAAATATATATAACAACTTCATTTTTTCATGTCAGATTTTAAATGTTGACGTGTAGATAATAAACGCCGCAACAACCAGCCGAAATTTTCATTTATTTTGTTTGAAAGGGCCCACAGAGGAAAAGAGGGCCCCGAAAACATCCGCCATTACTGTAATCTTATTTTATTATTTACGAAAATTGAGATTCATTGAAAATGGCTACATCATCCATGGATGTCGATGAAGAAGAGGTAGAATTGCCCAGCTCGAGTAGTAATAAATTAGAGAAGAAGAGATTTGAAGTTAAAAAGGTATGTACTTCTTAATTAAATGGCGATCACTACCCATTCATTCTCTTGTATGTCATCCCATTCATGACTAATTTTTTTTCTTTCTTTTTCAGTGGAATGCTGTAGCTCTTTGGGCTTGGGGTAAGTTGAAAATCCATTCAGTACATTACAAAATCAGTATAAATCCATCATGCACTGAGTTCCTTTTTCTCAAATATTGTTGACTTTTCACTTCCTGCATTTTAACTTGTTTCATGTGATTAAATGAAGACATTGCCATGGCAGAGCCAAAACTTGCAGTTTTAAATTCTAATTTCTGAAGTTACAGTCTCATTCTCTCATTTTACAGATATTGTAGTTGATAACTGCGCCATTTGTAGAAATCATATTATGGATCTATGCATTGAATGCCAAGCTAATCAAGCATCTGCTACTTCAGAAGAATGTACAGTAGCCTGGGGAGTTTGTAATGTAAGCTGCCTTAATTTCTTTAATAAGCCAAATAATATTTTCAACATCTAATTATTTTTATTCTTATTTCAGCATGCATTTCATTTCCATTGTATATCAAGATGGCTGAAGACTCGACAAGTGTGCCCTTTAGATAATCGTGAATGGGAATTCCAAAAATATGGACACTAACCAATATGATTTAATAATATTCCTCTGTGAGGAAAATGCAAAGAACTGAAAATAAACAACCTTTTGTCAGTGATACAGACTGATTATAAAATTATTAAGTTCAAATTTTTTTTAAATGAATTTTTTTTTTTTTGGCCAATGGGAAAATTAAAAGTGATGGGATGAATCCCAACTGAGGACTTTAATTAATTTTTGAGTAATTTTTTAAATGCCTTGTCAGATTCTTCCTGTTCTGTGACATGTGATCTGATCTGTGCTTTAATAGGACATTTTTTTAATAATAAGTCTTATGATTTTCTGGTTGCAGTAAAAAATAAACAGAATAAATAATAATCAATTTATTAACTATATCCTACATTTAAAAATATGAAAAAAAATTCCTAATCTTCCAGGACAGTCCAGGGCCTCTTTTCAGGTGCCTTAACATAATTTTTATAGATATCGAATTGTTCAGGCTCTTGCAGAGCAATTCCTTCTGCTTCTAGTGTTTTTAGAAAATGAGAAATCTGAAATTAAATTATTGTAAACAATAAATCTACAACAGATCATAAAAAAATTGTGCTATAACTGATTTTACTTACATTTGTATCTTCTTTAGCTTCCACACTACAATCACAACATGATATTCCGCTTTCAAGACATCGTTCTGCAAATACTTTAGCTAACGTTATATATGCCATTCGATCTATATTACTATACAGAAATTGACTAATAGCCCATTCATTTGTTGATGCTTTAACAACTACTCTTTCAGTATGATGCATTAACTCAGCGGTTACACCACTTCTAGTCTCTCTCAAGAACAATCTGTAAGTGGAAACAACACATTTAAGTTTTGACATAATCCAGCATTGTTGCAGAAGTATCCAGCATACTAACTTGTGCCAAAATGTAATAGAGTCTTTTTCAAAAAAGAAACCTGTAGGTTTTCTTGCCAATCGCATTTTTTCTAAATTCCTAGGATTTCTATTGGTTATCATCGGTTTAATTTCATTGTTGGTTTTAGGTTTACTTGACATAAACCTCGCGAAATTTCTAAAGACGAAACCTGACCTAACATTCATCTTCACTTATAATCTGTAGTTGATTGAAATTAAGAGTCAATCATTCCAGATTTAATAAATGTCACATAAAAGAAATGAACTTGATTTCAACAAAAATTAATGTCCTGGTTAGGTTAGTTTACTTATGAATGAGTTACAAAAAGGGCCCCGAAAAATAAAATTTTGAATCTATCGGTTCAAAGAAGGCTGTGGACAGGACATCTTGACGCCACGCTTGATTCGAAGAATCTTAAGAATTTCTTGATGTGAATAAATTGAGAAAAGTAGTTTCAATTGCGCTTTATTCAACGATTTTATGTGATTAATAAACAGGGTATTAATTCCTTTTTATGTCAGAGTCGGAAAAGTACTAATGCAGTATTGATAAACACTGGGATGAGGACAAAGCTGAAAGGGACGCTATCAAGAAGCAGGTATGGTTAATGCGAATAAGAACGGCTTAAGATACATGAATTAAATAAAATATCACGGGGCACTCGGTGTAGGTGTAGGGTCGACTTTTCCCAAATTCGTTTCAATCTTATCAACTGGTCGTGGTTTATAAACATGTAACCAGATTTCATATAGGCAGACTGTTGACTGAAATCTGTAGCATACTACTAGAGGCATTGAAACGTGGGTAATCACAGTCCAAGCCCAGACGCCGTAAAATTCCATTTGCATTGGATGAAATTCAGCGCAGTTATTTTTTAGCCTGATGTGAATAAAGAATGATTTAGACTTAAAAATGTAATAATTGCATCCATTTTTCATGTTTACCTGTTGATTGCCCACAAAGCTAGATTTGTTATTAATAAGAATGTTACCAGTTCTCTTCCTGGTTTTCTTCTGATTTGAGATGAAGTACTACATCGTCTTCTCCAAGCATCAAGTACCAAAACAGTTTGGCAAGAACTTTGAACCTGAAATGCAGCAATTTATGTGATTAAATTTTTTTTCCTACAAAATCGACAAAGTTGTTCACAGTAATAGTTTCCTCATAAGTTGTTCTATGTTTTCAGGATGATCGCTTCTTTGCAGTTGGTGTTCTGCAACAACTCACAAGAATTTAAGCTGAAAGGATAAGACTTACCAGTGCAGCAATAGGTGTAACCAATCGAAGAATCTTCCAAGAATCTCCATTTTTCCCATTTTGAAGTGAGTAATATCCTCCTAATATTTGAAATAGGAAGTAAAGAAATATCCCACATTGAGTGACAAGCAGTAAAATATGTTCAAGCTGGAAACTTCTCTGCCGTCTCCTGAAGCTGACTTTTCGGAGAATTAGTGCACAAGCTAAAGTTGCTGTTATAGTTATTCCAAATAATGTAGCTTCCCATATATTTACCTTTAAGAAAAAATTATGTTAAATTATGGAAAAATCTTGAGAATTTTTAAAAATAACTTACTTGTAGGACTGCCATTTCGATATTAACATGTGTTAATTCAAAAAACATGATTAGTGATATGATGGTTAAAACTAAAATTAATATGCCAGAAAATAATCCTAGAAATGAGAGAAAATTTTTTTAACAACGCTATGTACTCCATGTTACATTTTTTAATATTTTTACCTTTATACGAGTTAGCACAATCCACTGAGAATTTATGCACAGATCTGCTGTAGATGATATTAACTCCGCTTTGCCTATCTTTTAACATCATAATTCCTCTTTCGTTTAAAACAGCGAGGCGGCCTTTTCGATTACCGGAACTAAAATTAATGAAAAATTCCAGCAAAATTTTGTTAAAATTTGGAAAATAATTTTGTGTTTACTTGCCGGATGACTGCGTAAAAGTCTGCCTTTCGAGCATGGTTCCACATTACAGCCAATATTACAGCGCATAGTAAACTATATTCAACAGTGCATGGGAAAAGATAAGGGCTTGAATTTTCCAACAAAGAAGCCATAATCATGTGATCATCTTCGCATGTATTATTTCTCTCAGTTAAATTTTCAGATGTGGATAAGTTATCAAAATCCCAACCTGAAAAGAACGTTACTTTAACCTAATTCATATTGATTTAAATTCTCAAATAAGGCTCTCCTGAGGCCCTAGAGACTCAAGCCTTAGATGCCTTAGCTTAACTGCACCTGATCCTATGAAGCTGTCTTCTCTTAGTTCTTGAGTACTCAAAATATCTTGTTTTGTTTCCTCTACTAAAACGTACAGCCATTCACAGAGATTTGTGGCCATCATGTGCATTAGACCAAATCTGGCTATTCGCTTAAAACGATGATTGCTTAAAAGCTAAATAATTTTACAAAATTTAATTTCCGAGTTAATAAAATTGTAAAAAAATGGCTCAATCTTACGTTATTGTTGGAGAATACGAACAACATTTGCATGAGCACAAATACAATCCTTGAAAGCGGTGACACTGCCATTAAAATATTTTCACATCCATTTAATTCAAAGTATCGACCGAATTCGATCCCTGAAAATATCATGCTTCCTATTCCGAAACCTAAAAAAAATTTTGGCTGCTTTTATCATTTTTCAGTCGATTAAAATTTGGGTTTACGTACCTGCCACTCCCATTCTTAAATAATTACTCCCAAAGCGAATTTGTTGTTTCACAAAAGTTTGGCCATGGTCTTGTACATATCCATTTATTCCTGAATCCAATGACGAATGATAATTTTTTTCTTCTCTTATTAATAAAACGTAAGTATATAAGAGAAATAAGATACTACCCAAGTTAAGATACAAATAAAATCCCTGAAATAATTTAAAAATGATTTTTGAGCTTGAAAATGGGAAAAAAATTAAATAGGAGGCTAGTGGAGATTTGAAAATTTCTCTATTGGCAATTAGCCCTTTGAAAGAAGCCTAAAAGTTGTAATTCATCTTTGCCTCACTCACCAGTCACTTAAATTTAAAAACTTACATTAAATCTGGTTAATGTTTCAGGTGTTAATGCATCGATGATAGGAAAAGCAATTCCTAAAACTACCAGGAGTTTCCCGTAAAACGCTGAGAGGATCGTTGTTAACCCTTCACTAAAAGAAGATGGAATTTTTTACTGATGGGAGCCAAAGAATTTTTTCCCTTGGAGGGATTCACAACTAGCATCAATTCTCCATGATTTGAAGGGTGAGTAATTTAAAAAAGAAACTTAAGGATGGGGAAAGAACTTCTAAAAAGCTGGCTCGGGTTTTCAGTTTGCTCTAGCTGGAAGCTTATTAAGAAAAAACTTGGCATAGCTTCGGGCTACTAACAACCTTTAAAGGCCTTAGGGGGCTATTATATTATTGTCTTGAGTCCTTCGACGGCTTTTATTTTTGTTTTGGGCATCTAAGTGCTTCAGAAAGCTTTGGAAGAGCTTTTTACGGTTTTGGCACTCTTAATACTTATGTGTAAAACGGGATTAAAGGCTCCTTTTAAAACTTAATGGCTTCAGGGAGCTTTGGCCGGGTCTCTAGAGGTTTGGTTTGACTAGGTAAGGTCTCTAATGCCTATTTTGGGCTTAAAAAGAGGTTTTACCGACTTAAGTGGACTCAAATAGAGCCTGAAACTGCACTAGGGTGTTAAACTTGGTATTTATGAAATCTTCTTTGGAAATATTAGTCTACAACTAGTTTAGCTGAAGCATTAGTTACAAGATTTGGTTTTTTCGGGCTTGAGAATGTCCTGAAACAACACTAGGGACTTTCATGGTCTCAGTTGGGTCTGTTTAAGGCTTTCAAGGACTTGTCTAGAACCTTGAATGGTTTCAGTAGGATTATTTTAGGCTTTTTGAGACTTATCTAAGTTGGTTCCGGCCTTGAACGACATCATAGGGCCTATTACTAAACTGTAATTACTTCTGCAGGCCCGAAATTTTACTCTATTATCTTCGATTAGCCTGTCTGATGGCTTAAATTGGCTTAACTTGGGCCTCTTCAGATTTTTGTTGACTTAAATAATGATTTTTAGTCGTAGGAACTTCATCTAAGCCTCCAACAGCATCAAAATTCTTACACAAGACCCTCAACTGTTTTATTGGGCCTAGTTTAGGCCTCTTACAGTTTCAGTGAGCTTAACTAAACCCTTTCACAGCTTCAGTTGGCTTAGCTAAAGCCTTAAATGGCTTCAGCGAGTTTCTACAAGCCTATCTGGCGCTCTTGGAGCTATCCTATCAAAAAATCTAAGCCTAAATCCGACCTGACGTACTTGCTACTCATTTTCTAAACCTAGATTAACGCTTACTTATTACTTACTCGATTTGGTGGCGAATTAAAATAGTCTGAACATTATCCAAAGCCTCAGTTTCATCTTTCCCACTCTCCCCTTCATCTTGCTTCTCCATTTTTTTCAAACTCGAATGCCTTCCAATGATTAGGTAACAATACAAGACCTTTCTGACTTATAAACTAAATTGCTTATTAAAACACCAGATATTTGCTCAGTTAATTTATCGAGGAAAACATCAATTAGTTAACATAATAAGTTAAACGACGTCGCGGAACTCGACGTAATTTTTCTTCTTCTTCTTTTGTTATTATTTCCATCCCGAACCACCGTCATCATCGTCATAGCTCCCACCTGTCTTCTGAATTTAAAAAGAGCCGAGCGAAATGGTCCCGGAGTCTATAAACTAATAACAACATTAACTTTGACATCAATATACAAGTTTTAAAAGGTTTATTTCAATACAAGCAAGCAACCCTTTCTGCTCCAAACCGCCCTTGTAATTAATGTTCAACTAGATAGGGAAGGGAGGTGGAGGTTCAATATTGTTCATACATGCTTCGGTTTTCTTGATTTTCCCTCGATATGGCCCCGAAATTTGTTGTCTCATAAATAGGATGTTCCTTAAGGGCGTCTTTGGCCTTGGGGATGTATTTCCCAACCCTCTTCGAAACTCGATGGATTTTAAAGCTTCGTATCGAAAGCAATCTAATTAAATACCGGTTTGTATTTTATAAAACCAAATTGAAGTTAAAATGCAGGACCGTAGCTCGTTCCGATTTTTTTTGCAATGAAATTCGTGAGCTAAGGAATATTTGAGGTTTAGCTAGATTATTCTTAAACTGAAACTAGTTCAGGTTTAGGGAGCTTTGCTTGACTTGACTTAAACTCACGCAATTTAGACTTTGATGCTCTTGAAGAGAATTGGAAATTAAATTGAATTTAGCTGAACAACTCTTTTTTTTAAACAAAGATTAGAAGAAAAATTTTATGTTGAAAATTATAAAAATGTTTTCGAAGAAAATAAAATGCTGAAAAAAAATAATATCGAGCGTTATCTAGCGGCTATTTTATGAACTACAGGATCCAAGAATGTCATCTAACGGAAGCATCATGAGCTATAGTAATCACTAGCATCAGCCAGCGGCCTTTTTAGTAACTGCAAATGTAATAACAACCATCTAACGGCCGATTCTTGTACTGAAAATATTAGTGGTGCCATCTGACGGCATTTTAACGCACTAGAGGGTCTACCAACGCCACCTAAGATTATTTTTGTGAAGTATGAAGATCCTAAGCACCATCTAGCGGCCATTTCACAAACTAAAAGGCGACTAGTGGCTGATTCTTGAATTTAAAAAACTGCTGACGCTATCTAGCGGCCATTTTAAGAATGACAGGATTAAAAAATGGAATCTAGCGACAGTAACATGAACTATAATGATCACTAGCACCATCCAGCGGCCATTTGGAAAACCACGAAAGCCACCTAACGACCAATTCATGAAGCAAATGAATTACTGACGCCATCCAGCTGCCATTTTACATAATAATATAAGAACTGGAAACGCTGTCCAACGGCCATTTTACGAACTAAAACAAAACTTTCACTTTTGGCTCATATAAAAGCCCAAAAAAATCAAATGTTAATTTAAAATTATCGTATAATAGAAAAAAAGAAAAATTTACAATTGATCAAACATGCTGAGATTGCTTAAATTTATAAGCATCTTTCCAAATTTCGAATAGACAAATCGTCGAATGGAATCTGTAAAAAATAGCAAGGGGCATGGAGACGTGTGTGATTATCGTCCATGCCCAAACTCCGAAAAAGTTTAAGTGGGTCGGCCGGAACTCCGCTCTGTTCTTTTGTAACGTGTTAACCAACCATAATGCCATATTGCCTACGAGAAGAAACGTTATAATCTGCCGTCCCGGTTTCCGTTTCTGTAGTTCAAAGGAATCGGTTCTCCTAAACGTTGCGTCTAATATGAAAGCGGTTTGACATGTCGTTTGGACGAGAGACATTAATTCGGTAATGAAACCGCCGGGGTCATTGTGATCTATTAAATGGTAACAGGCTATGACCGAGAACATGCAGTAGATGAATACGCCGGATTGGGCCCACATTAGGAGCGTGTTGTCAAGTCCGATTCCGTTGTAAACTGAAAAATTAAAATATCGAATGCATTAAAATGTAAAAGAAGAAAGAAATAAAAGGATGAGTGAGACTTACTTCTGTTTGATAATTTGAACTTAAGATACCTCATTTGGTAATTGCCTAAGATTACCATACAAGTCATAATGATGTAGACGATTAATTCGCATAAATGAACTTCGTACACTGCAGTTTTGTGGTATTCGGGATCTTTAGCCATTACGAAGAACATGATTAGGCTTATGATCACCATGACAAGGAGGAGAATGCCTGAGAAGAGCCCTTTGTGGGCGTTGGAACAGTCAACGGAGAAATGATGATGGGATTTTAATATGTCGCTGCCTAAAATAGGAGAAGTGTCACTTCAAGTTTGATTCAAAGTTAATTCAACAAGAAAAAATTATCAAAAGATTTGCTCGACAAGAAAAAAATCATCCAAAGATTTGCTCTACAAGAAAAAATCATCCAAAGATTTGCTCGACAAGAAAAAAATCATCCAAAGATTTGCTCGACAAGAAAAAAATCATCCAAAGATTTGCTCGACAAGAAAAAAATCATCCAAAGATTTGCTCGACAAGAAAAAAATCATCCAAAGATTTGCTCGACAAGAAAAAAATCATCCAAAGATTTGCTCGACAAGTAAACATCCTGGAAATTTTAAACTGGCCTGTTATTATTAGAAACAATTTAGCTATCTCTTGTCTCTAATCTTAAAGCTTTATAAATTTCCTAAAAAATCTTGATATACGAAATTCTCAAAAATCACTACTTACTCAAAGAAGTCTGACTCTGAAGCGTCCTTCTCTTTTCCTTAACATCATCATCTTCCTCCTCAAAATCCGGTGGCCTTTTTATATTCTTCCACATCTCATATAAAATAACAGCGCAAATCAGACTGTATTCGATCGTGCAAGGAAATAGAAACGGACTTGCATCTTGAACCAATGAACCCATCACGTTCGCTCTTCTACATTCATAAATATCATGAAGATCTACTCCTCTTTTATCAATATCATGTTCTTTATCTAAAATAAAAAAATCCTTAAAAATAACTATCTCTTCCAAAAAAAGATATTTTAAAATTATAATTTTCCCACCGACCATGATCAGTATCATTTCCATGACCCATATCCGCTGGGTACAAATGCTTCAAATGTTTCAAATGAATTATTTCGTGTTTAGTTTCTTCCACGATAACGTATAGCCATTCGCATAAATTCGTAGCGATCATGTGCATTATTCCGAATTTCGCTATCCCTCGATATCTCGACCAATGTTCCTCCATTTGCTGAAATAATAAATTTTTATTAAATAGAAAAAATATAGAAAAAATTTTCTTGAGCTTACCTTACTACTCAGGAATATAAATTGCATTTGTACTAATGTCAGCACCATCCTTGTTACAGGTGTAATGGCTTGAAGAACATTATTACAGTCGCTTTGTTCGAAATATTGCCCGAATTCAAGCCCCGAATAGACCATGCTTCCTATTCCAAATGCAACAGCTCCTAACCTGAGGTAAAAGCTCCCGTAACGAATCGGAGCTGATGACAAAGAGGATTTGCTTCTTTTTAAATTCCTAAATCTTTGGAATTCATCTTCCTCCACATCTGCTTGAAAAAAATGTTATTGTAGTTGAGTCCCTGTTTTTGGTTTGGCATCCACATTTTTTATTTCTTACCAAACGAATTTTTTAAAATCTTAAAAACAGCTTTGTCCTTAAGAAGCGTCATGTACATGAATGTCATGAAGCCTATGCTTCCCAAATATAAAAATAAATAATATCCTTGGTAGTAGTGAGTTGATACCCGTGAAGATAATACTTCAGTTACTGGAAATGCGATGCCAAGAACGAACAGTACTTTGGCGTAAAGTGCTGACATGGCTGATATGTACGCATCGCTAAAAAAAAATAAAATCCCGTAAGTTAAAAATTAGCCAGTGAAATTATTTTGGTTATTACTTACTTGCCATCGCTGCAGGGCTTCGGCTTTTCTTTCTTCCTTGGAGGATTCAAGTCTTTGCAAAGCTCTGGTAAAGAGCTGTTGCTCCCTTGTAAAAGTCTGAAAATGAATTATGTTGTAGAAATTTTTTTGATCTATTTGCTCTCGGCTTACTACTTTTGGATTCTTGCTACATTCAAGGGTTTGTACTTACCCCATGATGTATCTTTTTTGATGGATGTTCATTTGATCAGGGTTAAACGTTATAACTCCTGATGGCCGCCTAAACGTAACGTGATTTTGAGAGACAGCACTTCTGGAAGGCAGTTTTTGGATGACCGATAAGTTATCGGATTTCATTGTACTATGAGATACTGCGTCTGCATGCGATGGCCTTCTGCTATTTAAAAAAATAATATTTATGATTAGTTTAATAGCCACTGAAGAGTTATGCAACCTAAAGTATTAAAATTCTATGGACTGCAACGATACCAGCGTCACCTAATGTCACAAACTACAAAGACACTAGCGCCATCTGATAATGGCCGCCATATCATAAATTAGAGCGACACTAGCGCTATCTCACGGTAATTTTAAAAATTACAGCGACACTAGCGCTTTTTGACAATTATTTTTGAAAGATGCGTCAGTAGCGCCATTCAGCAAATATTTTGGATTCGGAAATGTGAACATTATTCACTGGCTATTTCTCGAACTAAAGAGTGACACTAGCGCTACCTGATGGCGATCTTGTGAATTAAAGCGACACTAGCGCTACTTGACAATCGTCATTAAAAGATGCTTGAGTTGCTCCATGCAGCAAATGTATTATTGAAAATTATATGAACATCATTCAGCGGCTATTTCACGAATTAAAGGGCGACCGACACTAGCGCTATCTGACGGCCACATTATAAATTAAAGCGACATCAGCGCAACTTGACCATCGTCATTGAAAGATGCTTGATAAGCGCGATGAAGGAACTTTTTTTGACTCGGGAATTATATGAACACCATTCAGCGGCTATTTCACGAATTAAATAGCGACACTAGCGCTACCTGACGGCAATTTTATGAATTACAGCTACTTGACAGGCATCGTTGAGAGAGAGCGATGCTTGAGAGCGCCATTCCTAGGACATTATTTTAGACTTGAAATTATATGAACATCAATCAGCGGCTACTTAACGAACTAAAGAGCGACGCTAGCGCTATCTGACGGCAATTTTGTAAACTAAAGCGACACTAGCGCTACTTGACAATCGTCATTTGAAAGATGCTTGATGAGCGTGATGCAGGAAATTTTTTTGACTCTGAATCAGAAATTATTCTCAAAAAATTATTGCAGACTTTGAAATTATATGAACACCACATAGCGGCTATTTCATGAACTAAAGTTAAACTAACGCTCTTCAGGCTCTTCTTTATCATTTCCCTTTTTAATAACTTTTTTTCACTTATCAATTTTAATTTTTTTATCTCCTTTTTTTTTGCTTTGTTACCTGCTATCTATAGTAGCATGACTTCCTGTCCTCGAGCCAACTCCCGAACCTCTTCTTAAATTATTAAAAACCTCCAAAGTAGCTGCTGACGGCCTTCGAAGTACTTGCAAAACAGTTTCAAAAGCCGACGGTCTTCTCTGCGAATGAGGCTCCACAATTTTCGGTATTTCCATTTTCTTATCATGCTTATCAAAATGTTTATGAATAGAATCCATGGACCCTTTACGTTCATCGAACTTCGTCTCCTGCAGCAATCGCTGTCCGTGCTTTATCGGTTTCGCCGTCGGTTCTTTTCCTTTCCCTTCGGACGATTCCGTTTCCGTGCTTGAACTTCTCGCGAAAAGAGATCCCCTCCTCGCGTCATCCGGTTTATGCTCCTGAAGAATCCTTTGAATTTGAGGTTGAAGTTTGTGTTCTTCATCGTTAATCGGCTTCGGTATAACCGAAGGTCTTCGTAATTCATCTTTGTAAGCATCGGACGTCGTTCGAATTATACTAACAGGCTTCGGAGGAGAAGAATCTTTATTGGAGTCTGAAGTCGTCGGGATTATCACAGGTTTCGGAGAGGAATTTTCATGAAGTAAATTTGTTTCTTCGCCAATGCTCCTGGAAATAAAAAAAAGAAATGTCATAATAGAGATTGTGAATTCCCATGCCGAAAGCATTCTCGGGATTAAGATATTATTAAATTGAAACGTTGCCAGTCGGGTTTATAAGCTAAGAATCACGAATTTAAAGAAAAAGGTCACGGACGTTGGCCAAGTCGAAAAGAAGGCGTGGAAGTGTGTACGAGAGGTGCAAAGTCGAATGTGCTATGGATTGTTCAGCATGATTAGGGAAAAATAAATTTGAATTCTTCAATCGTCAGTGTGGAGAAATTTGGATATTTTGGAAAAAATGGAGGCACCAGCGCGGTTTGTGTCGATTATGGCTGTTAATTGCGAATTGTCATGGTTGTGTTTAATTCATGAGCCATCATGCAAAGCTTTTGTTTTTTTTTTTTTTTTTTGAATTATGTCCGCTTTAGTTTTTCACATCATCGTGATGAGTGATGGAGGCGATTAATTAGTTCTGAGTAATAGACTATTAGCTTTAATTTTTTTTTAAAGTTTGGAGCGTCTCAAGGTAAAAATCAGTGGCGTAACTAAAGCCCGGCAAGGTGCGGAGGGGCACCAAAAGGCTGATTTGAAATTTTTGATTTTCAAAAATATTTTAAATTGGACCTTGTTATTGTCATTGGTCAGTTTTCCTGCAGGTAAATTTTAGGATTTAATAGCCCAAATTGCCTGCCTGCTGACATCCAAGGCCAGTTTCACAGGGCCGCTGCTGCCATACGACTTTGTGTGGCGAAATTCATTCATGCGCACGGATATAAAGTGTGCGTAAGGCTAATTATTACAAATGGCATAGAGAGCCCAGCCGACACTTCTTCCTTAAATGCCCGCTCCTCGTCGGAGATTGGCGATCCTAATTTTGGAGGCTGTCGAACGAAAAAGGGAATTGGAACAGCCATCCCTTTTTCAAATTTCTTTCAAACTTTCTGTACCTGACTTGACTTTAAAAAAAAAAGGTTTTTGCCATTTTTTTTCCTTTTTGAAACGGGCTCAGTTTCAATGAAGCGGTTGCGTTGGCTAGTTCTGTTATTTTTGAAAGCGGTGTATTCTGTCGTTCGCAGTACATAGGACTGTAGATGGAAGGTTGAGTAAGTAGGGTATTTTTTAAAGTTACAACATTGACTAATGATCTTGTCTTGTAAGGATGAGGATTTCCATCTGCTTCTGGAAGCAAGTCTTTGAAGCCGATTTTCTGACAAGGACAGAGAAGACTTCTTTTTATCGAGAATTTTTCTATCTGAGCAGATTTTTAATAAGTTCTTGCAGTATAATTTTCAATGGCGTAACTAAAATTTTTGGTCCACCCTGCGAACCTCTTTGATAGGCTCCCCTTTGATGTCCGGGGGGGAAAATTTTTTTTACCATTTTTTTCTTGCACCTTATATTTACTAATTTTTGGCCTCAAGTGGCCCCCGTGCCCCGGTGGCTGCGGCGGGCGTTAGTTACTCCACTGAAATTTTTTCAAATACCTTTCTTCTTCTTCCTCTAGTGTCTTCATCATATTTAATTTTCCTAATTCGTCTTTTTCTTCATTCCTAAAAAAAGAAAAAAAAGAATAATGTAAAGTGCAATATAGTGAAGAATATAGTACAATATATTAAAACATATAGTCCTCTGCATTGTGCAATATATTGTGCAATATATTGAAAAATGTATTTTTTGAATGGGGGGCAAAAATTGGGGGAGGGGGGCAAAAACTCCCCTGATCTTAGCATTATCCTTTGTGGTGAAAAAATCGTCATCGAAACAATTAATGACGAGAGTTGTCATTATAAAATCTACATTCGAAAAACGAATATCTTTTTACGCCTTCAAAAAAGAAGAGTTGTTTTTTTGACCGCGACTTGCTGGCTGACTGACTGACTGACTGGCTGGATTGAAATCGCGTCCTTCCCTGATTTTTATTAATTTCTTGAGCGCACATCAAATATTCACGTGGCAATGGCGACGACTGCTCACCAGAATCAGAAATGAGCAGAAGTGTGATAAAGTTGAACGGTCAACTGTGCTATCTAAATCGCACGAAATCCCGAAAATTCTTCTAAACATAAAATCTTCTTTCATCACGTTCTCAAAATCCTCAGAGCAGTATTACTAGGAAATGTTTGAGTTTCAAAATTTTCCTTCGGGAAAAAATTGAATGTGAATTTTAGCCCTAGGAAAACCCCCGATGTCGAATCGGCTTGTGGCCACTTTAAAAACATCAATCAAAAAATATTTCTCGGGTCTTGCTGTCGTCAAGTCTCTTTTTTTATGAAACATAACTCAGAGAAAAAATTTTTGGCACTATATTTGAGAGATTTTAAAATGCCTCAAATCGCATATTTAAAATTTTATTTAAGCCATTGCTACAGGACATTTCATTACATTTTCCTTTTCCCAATCAAGTTCTTTATCCCATTTTAAATAAAAACTTACGTGCTGTATTCGTATCCGTACAATTTTTCGTTCAAGAAAAACGAAACCGAAAAAATCTAACTTTTCTCCTTATAAATTAAACGCTCTTTAAACGAATCCAAGATACTAATAAATAATTACCCCTGACAATTGTGAATATTAAACGAATGAATATTGCAAATAGAGCGGCTTAACACTTGATAATTACAAATACACGTCTTTTTGCTTATTGACAGTGCCATTCAAAACCAGATTAACCCTTGATTTACTGTCTTTTATTTCTCTTCAACCTCGCCCTCCTTCAACTTAAAGTCCCCATTTCTTACCGCAATCCAATTTTTCCCCGTTTAAACAAAAACCCTTTAAAAATTTCATTTTGTTTTAAAGAAAAATTCACGAAAACAAAATTGGAATTATTTAGTTTTGATATTAAACATTCATTTTTCATTGTCATGAACTAAGTACCTGATCTCTGATTGGCTAAGAATTGGCTATTATTTATTCCTTCCAAATATGAATACCTGCGCGGTCTTTCAATGTCGAATTCGCTTCGGTAAATTATTTAATGTCTTGTCACGAAAGAAAAATTTACAAGTTCAGGTTAAGAAGGTTCGATGCGTAGAAAATGATTTTACTTACATGTTATTTTGTTAATTTATTTTTGGTTTTGCTGTCGGTGCTTTGAATGCAGCTCGACTACTGAAGTTTAATATTGCTTACGTATTTCTTGCATCATGTGTACCTGATTAATTGTACTTAATCAAAGAGTCAGAGCTTCGAGTCGGAAGAGGCCATTATCAAGGTAATATAATGATGATAATTTTTTTTTAAATATTGTTACTCGGCTGAAATTTTTGACGAAGCTCCCTTTCATTGCGAGATAGGGAATTTAGCCTGATGATGTCACCGACCGCTCTCTAAAAGTGCCCTTTGGCAATAAGTAGGCGCTTGGCTAATCCAGAGACATTAAATAAATAAAGCCTTTTGAGCTAATGATTAGCCGCCATTGTAGTTATGAATTTTAAAGCTCTTAGTGGCGTCGCTGACGTCACGCGACTGTTGCGCAGCAAGATAATAATCTATCCCGGCTTTGTCAAAAAGAAAATTTGTTTAACAAGAAAAAGTTATCGAAAGATTTACTGGACAAGAAAAAATCGTCGAAAGATTTGTTCGACAAGAAAAATTTCTTGAAAGATTTGCTCAGCACAGCAAGAAAAAATCATCCCAAGATTTTTTGAGCAAGAAATTTGTTGCTAAACAAGAAAATGTTGCCCAACAAGAAAAAAGGATCCAAAAAATTGTTCAACTAGAAAATGTTGCTCGACAAGAAAAATCATCCATTGATTTGTTCAACAAGAACATGTTGCTCGACAAGACAAATCATCCAACGGTTATATCAACAAAATAATGTTGTTCGACAACAAAAATTTGTTCAACAAGAAAAAGTTGCTTCACAAAAAAAGTCATCCAATGATTTGTTCAACAAGAAAAATTTGTTCAACAAGAAAATGTTGCTTGTCAAGAAAAATCATCCAAAACTTTATTCAACAAGAAAAAGTTGCTTCACAAGAAAAGTCATCCAATGATTTGTTCAACAAGAAAAATTTGCTCAACAAGAAAATGTTGCTCCACAAGAAAAAAGAATCCAAAAAATTGTTTAACAAGAAAATGTTGCTTGTCAAGACAAATCATCCAAAGGTTAGTTCAAGAAGATAATGTTGCTCGACAAAAACAATTGACAGAAATATTTGTTCAACAAGAAAATGTTGTTCGACAACAAAAAACCATCCAATTATTTGTTCAACAAGAAAATGTTGTTCAACAGCAAAAAACCATCCAATTATTTGTTCAACAAGAAAATGTTGTTCGACAACAAAAAACCATCCAATTATTTGTTCAACAAGAAAATGTTGCTTGACTACAAAAAATCATCTAAAAATCTATTCAACAGGAAAATGTTGCTTGAAAAGAAAAATCACCCTAATGATTTGTTGAACAAGAAAATGTTGTTCAACAACCTAAAATCATCTAATAGTTTGTTCAACAAGATAATGTTGCTCGACAAGACAAATCATCCAGAAGTTTGTTTAACAAAAAAATGTTGCTGGACAAGAAAACATCTTTAGAAAATTCGTTCAACAAAAAAGATTTTTAAAAAAGAATTGCCAAATTAAATGTTGGCAAAAATTTTTTTTTGATTTTTGAAAGTTTTTCTTCAAGTCCCAAAAATTTTGAAAGACATTAAAGTTCGATAAAAAATGAATGACTTGACGCAACACGCCTTCTTTTTACGCGGCCATTGCCCCGGATAAACGAATCTTCTCATTTGCTCGTTTTTTCAACAAAAAAAATCTCCCTTTTTTCGAAAAATTTTTTTCCATCCCTTTAGGAGACCTAGATAAAGTAGACCTATATGAAAATTTACACTGGCATCAAAAAGGGTTGCCACACAGATGAATGCTCGATTATCTACCGCGGAATGAGCAGAATCAAAGGACATATTGAGCAATAACCTCATCTTTTCTTTATATATTTAGTTAACTGTAAAATAATGCGTCAAAGTGGTTTTTGTATTTGGGTAATCACGTAAAAAGCTTCCATCGCTGATTTTCCCCTTATTTATATGGATTACCCTTTTCTTCCCTGCTGCTACCCGAAACTTGTACACTTCAAATATTTTTTCCCTTTCCATGCCAATTTTTTTTTTCCAAAAAAAAAAAATATTAAGCGGGTAGGCTGTAGCTGAATCAGTTTGGTCGAGATAAATAAATATCTTGAGAGTAAATGATAACGACACAGGGTCGCATCAGTCAAAAGTCAGCACTTAGTGACCTGCGACACTCTATTCAGTAAACAGGAAATGGACTTCCGGTTTGGAAACAGTTTGATAATTTCATTCCAATATCGATAATGGTTTTCATCACTTCGGGGTTACGTTTTTTTTATATAAAAAAAAATATTATAAATATAATTTTTATATAAAAATTTTTGAGAAGGGGGAAAAGTGGGCTGACTTGTTGATAAAGGTTGTGGAAATTTAATTACCTCCGACGTAAGTTTTTTTTATATTTACAAATGCAAAACGGTAAGGAAACTATTGTAAAAGCCGGTAAACTAAATTAGGCTATAAAAGCTCTTAAAAGCATAACCAAGAAAGTTGTTTTGCTAAAAACACCAACTCAATCAACGGCAACTAAATTATTTAGAAAGCACTATATCGTCATTTTGTCAAAGCTTTTCTATGGGGTGTATCATTTTACTAATTTATAATTGTGTTAAGCCCAAGAGGGGGAATGGAGTATGGAAATAAAATAGAGATAGGAATTTTTTTGCAATAAAAATATAGCACATGTTATGGCCAAGTTAAAATTTTGTAATTTTGGGTCAAACCTTGTGATTTATTATTTGTCCACAGACAACCGATTGTTTATAATTTATTTAATAATGCCTTGCTTATGAATATGTTTGTTTAAATAGATAAATCGGTAAACAAACACGGCAGACGATATCGAAAACCGGAAGCGGAATGAAAAGCAATTTTTATTTCGCTTGAACCGTTTCGGCCAGTCTCTCTTAAGGTCTCTAAGCTTTACTAAATAGAGGATTAAAACAGAGCCAGTTAGAAATTTGGCTACAGCCATGATTACCTTGGCATTTCCGTCAAACCTATAGCTCTGCCATTGCCTGTTGGCATCACTATTAGCTAATTCATTGAAAAAATACCAAAATTGTTCATACGAGACCCATAAAACGCTATCCGCAGAGTAGAATCCCCGGTTTACAATCCACGGCGCTTAATCCGCAAAAGGCAAAGTGCGATCCACAGAATACAATCTTTGAAGCGCAATTCGCAGAAAAAACTGCGAACCGCAATCCACAGAACACAATATGCGAAGCGCAGTCTGCAGAATACAATCTGCGAAGCACAGCCTGCAGAATACAATCTGCGAAGCGCAATCCGCAGAATACAATTCGCGAAGCGCAGTCTGCAGAATACAATTTGTGAAGCGTAATCCACAATACAATCCTCGAGGTGAAATCCGCGAAGTGCAATCCACAGAATACAATTCGCGAAGCGCAATCCGAAGAATACAATCCGCGAAGCGCAATCCACAGAATACAATTCGCAAAGCCTAATCCACAGAATACAATTCGCGAACCACAATCCGCAGAATACAATTCGCGAAGCGCAGTCTGCAGAATACAATTTGTGAAGCGTAATCCGCAATACAATCCTTGAGGTGAAATCCGCGAAGCGCAATGCACAGAATACAATTCGCGAAGCGCAATCCGAAGAATACAATTCTCGAAGCGCAATCCGCAGAATAAAATTCCCGAAGCGTAATCCACAGAATACAATCTGCGAAGCGCAATCCGCAGAATAAAATTCCCGAAGCGTAATCCACAGAATACAATCTGCGAAGCGCAATCCGCAGAATAAAATTCCCGAAGCGCAATCCGAAGAATACAATCCGCGAAGCGCAATCCACAATACAATCCTCGAAGCGCTCAATATGATTGCGAAGCAAACCCTTCTTCTTTAAACAACTAAAAAAGGTTAACAAACCCGAACCATGCATTAAAATCTAAACATTAATTTCACGGCGCTTTTAATTTCTTCCTTCGAAGATTGTTTGCACTCTTAAAAACTTTTCTTAGAAAAAAGAAATATAAAAAATATTTTACTCGGCGGTGAAGGGAAATCCGATAATACCCAACTCGCAACCTTGCGAATTGGAAAAAAAACAAGGAAGCGACCGAGCTAAAAAAAAAAAAAAAAGCACAGAGAGAGAATTGATTGATTGGAACATGAACTAGTACTGAATATCATTCTCAAATTAGTTGTCAAACATATCAAAACTCATGTTTTTTAGATTTTTATATAATTTATCGCAAAAACGTCAAAAACAAACATTTCCAAACATATGTATACTGGGAAATAAAAGCGGAAAGAAGAGTAAACCTCAACGCACGCCCACTGCTTTCTCCTCGCGTTTTGTGTTTTTAAATATTTTCTCAAAAAAAGAGGTCAGTTTTAAATGAAAATCCTTTAGTTGCGGTTCGCTCCGGAAATAGGGAAAGGCTCGAAATTTTCAAAATAGGAAAATCCGAAGCCTCGTGTTTCATGCGAAATTTCTTTAGAAAAAGAAATATCATTTTGTTTCCTTATATTCTTAATGAGGGAGAATAACTTTAAAAAAAAAAAATGAAGTATCGTTCGACCCTGATTATATCTGGAATATGAAACATTTGAAATGTTTTTTAAATTTCATCAATTCCATGGAAAATAGATTACGGAATATTAAATTTGGCTGATTTTTTATTTCAGCTCCTGCTTTTATACGCTTCTTCTTTTTTTATTATTGAATTACTTATGAAAATATCGAATTTTTATTTGTAAAATATTATTTTCTAAAATCTTTTTTTTTTTTTTTTCCTCGGCCCCGATTCTTTCTGTTACTCGAACGTTAACGAATATTTTTTTTATTTAGTGTCTTGAATTTTGGATTAGGGACGCAGCATCTTATCTGTCCTTGATTGCATTGCTTATGCCTGTCGTGATTAGATAAATTTTTCTGTGTAGGAAGTTTCATGACAAAACTTTTATCGGGAGATGAAGCCATGAGTAGACATTAAAGCTGAAAACGGCTCGCTTGATGTAAATAGAAAATATTTTTAATCAATCTTGTAGTTTAAAAAATTATTTAAAATTTTGAAAATACTGTTCTGTTCATGATTTTATTACTCTGTCTAATGGCGCTGAAGGCAGTGATCTTCATAGCAAATCATCGCTGCCAAAATTTAAAGTGTCATCCCGTAATTTTTACTGTGAACTTTTTATTCATTTTATTTAAGAGTTTTTTTTTTGTGATGGAGCTTCGCTTAGAATTTATTTTGATCCCATTATCAAAAGTAATATTTAATCGGGAATGAATTTTTAATCAAAGGAGTGAATAATTCGAAGGGAGCGAGTGAGAATGAGTTGATAAAATGACGAACAGTAAGGAGAAATTTAGAGTGAATGAATGAGTGCTTGATTCATAGATTGGTAGGTTGATCAATTGGTTAAAGTGATCGATCGATTGCTTAAACGCATTTCCGAGTAAGGGAATGAACAAATGAGCAAGTCAATAAACTAGTGAATGATGAGTGATTGATCGAACAAACAAATAATGGAGTCATTGATTGATTTATTGAATTACTAGTGGAGAAAAAAGCGAAGCACTAATGGATTGATTGATTGATCGACTGAGTCTGTCAAATCAACTCATGTGTGAATGATCAAAGGAAAGGTTGATCGAATGATTAAGATTATAAATGACTAAAAAACCTTGTGAAGAACTAACTGAATAATTAATTTTTTTAATTGCTCGGATCCAAATGCCACTGATTGAGAATGATTGCCTGGTGAGTAATTGATAATGCGACTGAATGCACGATTAATTACTGCAAGAATAAGTAAGTGATCGGATAGAAGAATGAATAAATGAGTGAGTGAGCGAGTGAACGAGTGAACGAATGAATGAATAAATAAATTAATGAATGAACGAACGAACGAATGCAGGGATGAGTGACTGAGTGTACGAATGAATGAATGAATGAATGAACGAACGAATGAATGCGTGAGTGAGTGAACAAATGAATGAATGAATGAATGAATGAGTGAGTGAGTGAGTGCATAAATGTATGTATGAGTGAGTGCTTGAGTGAGTGAATGAATGAATGAATGAATGAGTGAGTGAGTGAGTGAATGAATGAAAAACTAAAGAATGCATTTATTAAACGAATGAATAAAAATATAAATGAATGATAATGATAAGCGAATAGATTAATGAATGAATTAATGAATAAATGATTAAATGATTGATTTAATGGATGAAAAAAATTATGTAATAAATGAACGATAAATTTTCTTTATCCAAACAAAACTTTGTTGAACAAATTTTGTAATGAATGAACGATTAATTTTGTTCATCCATTAATTATTATTCAAATATAGCTAAATTCTAAACGTACGCAATTTTAGTTGTTATATTATGAAAAAAAAATTTCAGTATCAGAATGCTAGACTTCCTGGCTTTTTTGCTAACATCCCGCATTAGGAAGAAAACGATCCAAGGTATGCTCTGGGCTCTTAGGCTAACTTTTACTTCTCAGGCCCAAAAAAATTACCCCAGTTCTTTCCCTTCTTTCTTTAATTTTCAACCTCACAAAATATTCTTTATTTGCCGAAGCGTGATAGCATCCTCTTTAAAAAATCACTGCCACTCAACATCGTCATATCAAAATTTTTTTATACAAACTATGATACATCATTGTTGCTTTCACTCCCAACATCGGGAGAACACCTTTCTGTTTTCCCTTACTCGTGCATTCATCTCCTTTTTTTTAATTAAAATGCAATAACCGATGACCTTTTTTATTCCCAGTTGTCGTCCCTCGTTGTATCAACCCTTACACAATGCAGGTTTCGTCGACAACGAACCAAATCATATAAAAGGTTCTAATTGCCAAGAAACCTGGAACGTGTAGGTTTTATAAAATTTTTTCCTTTCCATGTCCCAGCAACGTCCTCCTGGAAAATAAATTTTAAAAAAAGAATTATTAACATCTTTAAAAAATTAAGTTATTAAACCTGACCCGCAAATAAAAAATCCGTTAAAAATTATATAAAAAAAATAAGAAGGGAAAGGGAAACTTTCCATTTCGAAATGTCGAAACAGGAAGATCCGAAGCATGAAAAGGTAATAAACCAGGATCAGTATCTTATTTTCTGAGACGTTTATACACGGGATGTTTCAATTTTCTATACTCTTCCATACGTGCTCTCATTGAAAATAACTCGAATGTTCATTTTTTTTTCACGACTCATCAAAAAATCGTTAATTGTTTTTAAATTAAGAAAGAGAATATCCTTCGGGAAAGCTAAGCATAATATAAACGGATTGGATTAGTCGAAAGTGTGATTTAAAATTTAGTTTAAACAGTAATTTACTTAAAAATTCGTATGTGAGCCCGAGGGTGGAATCTCAAATGGAAATATGCCATTGAATACAACAAGGGTTCGTCGTTGAAATAATAAATTTTTAAGGGAAAGAAATTATTTTTATTATTTTTTTTTAAATTTTCGATCGGGTTTACGATAGATTAAAAAATATAATTTTTCTTAAAAAATAAAATTCATGCACTTGCCGTTAAAAAATAAAAAATGGGGAAAAAAATTGTCAATCCCTTCTGGTAAAACTAATGAAATAACTAAGTTACCAACGTTGATTACTCTTCACCTCCCCTCCCGGGGATCTGCTTTTCCGGTTCTCGAACCCCTTACATCAAGGGTTTTTTTTCCACGATTTCAAATGCTTTTCCCATTTTTTCCCCTTCTTTTTTATTTTTTTATTTTTTAAAGGACAAACGAGAACGATGCTTGCTCACACTTGTATCTCTCATTTCACGATTTTTTTTTTGTTTTTTTTATTTTATTCTAAATAAAGAATTAAGTGTCCTCCGCGGGTGCTTTTCTTTTCGGCTAATGGAAAGGCACACCACGTTGTTGTCAAGTGGAATGATTTATTTTGTAGTTGTCTTGATTTAAAAAATTATAAGGGGATTTAGCGGAGGTTTGTGGGATTAACAGAAGATTAAAGGAAAAATTTTATAAAGTGCCTTTGATTGACCCGATAATTTTTACTGATTAATCTGACCGGAAAAATTGTACACAAGGATGAATTATGTGAAATCTTATTCAAAACTTAGCACTTGAATTGGAATTAGCTTGATGTAGTTTTCTGTGCTGCTAGATTCTAAGATTAAATTTTCAAGAGGGAGTTTTACTACTACAGTAATACGTAATAAAAAAGACATAAGTCGTGCCCAGTCCAAGAAACAAAGATCAAACGGTCACCAATTGGTCCTTAGAAAAATATTTTAAGGAGCAAAAGTAGGAAGAAGAGGAATGCGGGGCTCGTTATATTCTGACTAAATGCCATGCTTAGCTCAAGCCAGTAAAAATAGGCTGCCGTCTTTTTTATGGCAGACCAAGTAAAGTCAAAGTCAGAATCAAATTTTTACAAAATATTCTATTTTAAGGAGATTTTATAAAATTTAGTGTTTTTTTTTACTGGCAAGATTATATTCGTTTCTGTGGAAATGACCATTTGGGCGAAGAGAAAGAAACCTCCTATTTGCCTACTAGACTCTTGCTGACCCCGACTTCTTTCTTGTTTTTAAAAGAAGAAACATTTGAATGGATACCTACATTTCCTCTTTTCCATTCGAGAAATCTCAAGTTCAGACAATCAGTACCTTGCTTAACAACCCTGAAGCACTTCAAGTGTCCATTTAAAAAATAGATTGTGCAGCCACTTTATAAGAGCTGAAATCTTTTTATGAGCTGCCACCTATAATAGAAAGTATTTGTTTATGATTATTAGTAATCTTAAGATAAAGGTCGGGTATAAAACAATCTTTTTCTTCATAGTCCGCAAGTCTAGTAGCAGTTAAGCCTTCTAAAGGCTTAGAAATTTTTCAATTTTTTGATGTTCTCTTGCTTTCCTTCGCAAATTTTTTTTTTCTGCGCCAGTCCACACTTACTTTCTCTTTATTTTTATGGTGCAGCAACATTTTCTAGGTTCCAAAAATCGATTTGGACAAGAAAGTGCCACTACATGAAAACACCTTCCTTCCATTTCCCTTCTTCTTCTTACAGTGCCTTCCCGCGACGGGAATTGGCGACCATCATGGTTACAGAGCTTATTGCGGCGGGCAAGAGAAACCACAGCAAAACCCTTGGCCATGATGTCTTTACTAGGGAGCTTAACGTGGTGGCTTTCCAACTCCTTCCGCATCCCAGCACAGGAGCCATACCGTCAGTCCTCGATTCAGCCTCGTGCTTTCTGGACTTAAGCCTAGCCAACTTTTACCGTCTTCAGCCTTAAGCCAGTACTGGTAGGAATGCTGCCCCCTACCAGAACCCTAACCAGATTCCTACCTCCCGGGTCAGAAGGAATCTGGAGCTCGGTAAACCTGAAGCAGAACTGTTAATGTTCCCACTGACTACCTTAGTTGTCTCTCTCCCTAACCAGGCCTAAATCATATACCCCTCCCGCAACAAGGTCAACTGCTAGGTAGCGTTTACACCACTGCTCCCTCTTCTAATTCCGTAATTCTCGCAAGGCTGTTGCCACGTTGCCTTACACCGAAAAAAAAGGATATTGCAGCAGGATTCCTGCTGCAATATCCAGCCCTAGAGCATTCACCCTGACTCCAGGCACGCGGAAAAAACTCTAATCTTCCACACTTTCCATACTCTAAAACAGAAGCAAACATCCCTCTTTCACCACTCGCGCTTTTTTAAAATTCCAAACACAAATCCATTTGACAGATACACAAACATCCATCTATCATTTTCCCCGGCAACCTTTTTATAAAAAAAAAAAGCCTTTTGATTAAAATCGTTTATAACGCAAACAATTAACCCCTACTATAAAACATTCCATATAAAATCATTATTTAGCGTTAAACGTCTCATCCTAACCTTATCTTGTCACGCGTTTTACTTATTAATCCGATAAATCCCAAAGCGTACACACGCACCGACGTGGATGAAGAGAGGAAGGAAAAAGGGCGAAAAAATATCGTAGATATATCCTTTTTATTTTAAAATAAAAGACAAACGTTAAACCGTCTGACTCATAAGAAAATAATCCGCTTTCCCTTTACATCGTATCAAATCTCGGTCATCTTACCCGAAAATGATGAATGGAGAATATAAATATTATAATGGAAGCTTTTCACCTAATTTCCAAGCGACCTTTTTTTTTTTTTTTTTCATCGGCCGGTTTTTCCACGCGTCATCCCGTGTGAGTACGACATTCATCCCGAAAGGAAAAGCATACATGATAACCTCGTATTATGTTAATTCTGGACTTGAAATACTCGGGAAGTAGAAAATCTTGGAAAAGCCTTACAACTTACCCCTTCCGATGTAGTTGAAATCCCTTCTCCCGTCCCGTCCCGTTCTCTTTTCCTTTCCCACTCCTCTTCGCCCCTCGCGGCTTTTCATCCCCCGCCAATCTAGATAATCCTATCCCATCCAAAATGGTTTTACCTTTCTTGATTAATGTTCTATGTCGAACGATATTCTTTGACTTCAATACAATTATGATATTTAATACGAAATGAGGTTGAGGATTTTCTTTTTCAATGTGTTACGGGTTCTTTTTTTTCGTGTATGAGATTTCACGTGCAAAATTTGGGGATGCTGGTTAGACAGGAGCGAGCCTTGATTTAGTTAGTTTAATTTTTTTAAACAATATGAACTCATGGAAAAATAAAGTTTGCACGTCCAAACCCGCATCGAAGTTGCCCGATTCAAAAAAATCCTATGCTGCCGAGGATTGAAAAGAGCTTATTGCGGCGGGCAAAAGAAACCACAGCAAAACCCTTGGCCCTGATGGCTCTACTAGGGAGCTTAATGCGGTGGCTTCCCAACACCTTCCGCATCGCAGCACAGGAGCCATACCGTCAGTCCTCGACTCAGCCTCCTGCTTTCTGGACTTAAGCCTAGCCAACTTTTACCGTCTTCAGCCTTAAGCCAGTACTGGTAGGACTGCTGCCCCCTACCAGAACCTTTACCAGATTGCTACCTCCCGGGTCAGAAGGAATCTGGAGCTCGTCAAGGGCAGGTTCGCCAAACCTGAAGCAGGACTGTTAATATTCCCACCGACTACCTTACCTAAGTCTTCTACGGATGCCAAACTTGGACGCTCAAAGTTGCCATGATGAACCGTCTGGAAGCATTCGAGAAAAATCCTGCGAATATCCTGGACACAATATATGACCAACGAGGAGGTCTTGCGTCGGTTGCACAAGGACCGTGAACTACTTGGGCATATGTTGGGGGGACCCAAGTATATGCTGCTGCAGACCATCATGGAGGGCAAGGTCGAGATTAAAGTAAAAGAAGACTCGGAAGACTTCTTTGTCGAAAAGACGACATCTTGGGACACTTGACACAATGAATTTTGATGCCTCTATTATACAGCCAAACATGTCTGCTGTTATTTTTATCGCTTCTCTCTTCCCCAACTTTTGCACAGCATATTAATTGACGTTCCTTCAAAAATGTATTATGTGGGAGTTGTTAATATTTGATTTTGCCACACCAGACTCTAAATTTTGGAGTAATTTTATTAGATTACTTCCATTAAGAACTAGTAGTCAAGAAGAACCGTGCACGAATATGGAAACATGCACGAATCAAGGTTGCAATAGTTAGGGAAGCCAGAAGCAGTTGGACTAACAACGGAGGTCCCTAGCAGGAGTTTCAAGACATCAAACAGGATCGTGACAAGTGAAGCAAGATGCGGAGAAAAAGGCCTGAAATGTATTTATTTAGGTTAATACTAATTTTACGGCATTGCGGCATTTTTTTAACAATCACAGTCGCACAATTACAAAACTAACTTTTAAAAAAATTTTAAGGAGCATCACTTGTAAACGAAAACCCAAAAAGAGGATGACCAAACGCAGGTTGGAATGGAGAGGTAGATAAACTTGAATGACATCCACGAATCCATATCAGCTAAGTCAGATTGGGCGCGCGCGAATAAAAGCAAAGAGCTGAACATCTAGGACAACAAAGAGTAACATCAAAGAGGAGTCATCAAAGTCATCTTCAAAAGAAGTAAATGAAAGACATCAAAGCGATCACTGGGGAAAATTGGTTACACAAAGCTCAGAATAAAAGAACCGGGAGAATAAAGAGATAGATTTACGATGTGCAGTGAACGAATAGGGCAAAGTTTAAAAAAAAAAGGAGATTTTGCGTTAGCTGAACATTTATCGGTGGGCTGGAAGTGCCATGCTGCACTTGAGCCCTTTAGGGCGATTTTAGATCCAGGTAAGCCTGTCGGGTTCCAAAAAAGTGAGATTTTTTTCTCTGGAGCTGCACAAGAGATTTAGTCCCGATGTCGCGTTTCAACTTTCCTGTATTAATGTGAACTTTATCCTGTATTGATTCGCCCACGTTAGATTTATGATTTGATTAGCTTATCGTGTTAAGATGTCTGAGATTATTTAAATGTATGAAAGGGAAGAAATTTGTCTTTCGAGGGATTTCGGCAAGAGTTTATTTTCCATATTATGAATGCATCGAGTAAGCTGTCACATTTTAAGGAAAGATTTTGGGCCATCGCTTTCTCATTAGGAAAATTCACCCTTAAATAGCAAATCATAAATTTATATCAACATTATGACTTTCCGATGAAATAATACACGGAAAAAGTTAAAATGTGCTAATCGGACTTGGCTGAAACGTAAGAAGGTTAGCTTACTATACAAATTGAAAATATCAAAACGACGTTTTCTTCCTGTACGTTCACGGTAAATGTGTCTCCGTCTATTGTTTCTTGACAGTATCTTATACGACAGCCGTCAGGAAACGCTTTGTTAAGCGCCCCACCGATAGATACAAATAATACAAATCAGATAAAAAACTTTTTAGCTTTGTGTATAAAGGTTTTTGTACTTTTATTCCGGAAAAAGCGATTTTTCGGTGGAAAACGCTTCGAATTAAAGTTGATTTTTACATCCGAGAAGGAAAATGAAGATAAAAAAAATAAAAAGATTTTTATTTTCTTTTAAACACAAATAAGAAACTTGTTAACAACATGGAAGACAAGTTTTCTTTTTAAGCCAAGTATCGACTTTTTCTTTTTTTTTGAAAAAAATCCCAACGCGAAACCAAATAAACTTTAAGAAAACTAATTTCAAGAATAGATTGACTTGCGATATTCTTTTTCCTCGTATCAAATAAGATTTTTTTTATTTTTTGATAACCTCCGTTTTCCACCCCTTGGAGTTTAATAGGGACATGTTAAATAAAAAAAATTTTACGAGGTAGGGGAGGGAAAAATGGGGCAGGAGTTGTGAACCGAATTAGTGGTTGTGTGTCCCACGAGAGAGAAATTTGTTAGGGGGCGATTTCGTTGTCTCTGGGTTTACCACAAAAAATTTTCGGGGTTTCAAGGTTCGAAATATCTGGATTGCCATGATGATTGCCAATCCCCATCAGAGAGCTGACTTTAAAAAATGAAGAACGAACGTTAGAAAGAGAGTACGTGGGTAAGAGAGCCTGACACTTCGTCGGCAGCGTCGGCTTCGTCTCAGTCGTCAGCATGGTCTTAAAGGTCGAGAAACTCGGGTTGATTTTACTAGAAAACGGCAATCTCTTATTGAAGCCAGAAATTTATTTCATTTTCTGCCGCTTGGAGCTTGAGAAAATAAAGGGCAGCCTAGGGAGCCTAGTAGGGAGTGGACACTTTGATAAGTCGTCTGCTACACAGTAGGCTCCAGTTCGGGCCGGGCGCGAGCCTTAAGGTTTCGGGCTTGGGCGGGCTCGGGCCCGACTGTCAAAAATGTAATGGGTTTCGGGCCGGGCTCGGGCCCAAAAAAGGCAATTTTGCCTCATAAAAGGCAATTGCCCTAGTTGCTTTTAAAAAGGTAACTTTAAGAAAATCCGGCCGGGCTCGGGTTCCAAAAACTCGACCCGAACTGGAGCCTACTACACAGGGGTACGCCATTTTGGAAACTGGAAGCTGCCATGATCTCGAATTTAGTGGCGGCTATTCTCGAATTGAAGAATCTGCCAATCGCGATGTTCGCTTTTCAATTCGAGAATGGCGGCCGTCAAATTCGAGATCATGGCAGCTTACAGTTTTCAAAATGGCGAACCCCTAGCAGACGGCTCATCGAAGTGTTCACTCTCTACTAGGCTCCCTAGGGCAGCCAATTAGATGTGTTCGAAAATTTTAAATGCAACAAAAGAAAAACGCTGAAGACTCTTGTTGGTCGCCATCAGCCCTTTATTTACTTGCCCTTGTAGTGTAAAATCAATGAACTACTTTTTGAATTCAACAACTCATCTACCTCCTGGGCCCGATGGTCATCAGGTACCCACGAGGCTGCCATGTTCTCGAATTGGACGTCGCCATATTGCCCCATACTTCCAGTTTGAGATCATAGTGAATGCCGATTCGAGAACATGGCAGCCCCGTGTGTAGCAGACGACGCGTCAAAGTGTCCACTCCATACGAGGCTCCCTAGGCTTCCCTTTATTTTTTAAGCTCCTGACAGTTTAAGAGCTAGAATGCAGTCAGTTTCAGCCCACTCGCTCTTTTGTAATTGATTTTGTATAGCTGGCATCCCTGTTCTAATAAATAGGCGAAAAAAATAATAATGCGTACGTTATGATTTTGTAGTAACCTATTTTTTTTTTTTATATTACGAAAGTTTTATACACTCCACAAAGATTTTAATGTTATTTAATAAAGTTTTGCTAACAGCGTGAGGAAATTGCAAATGATAGGCACACTTTAGCATGGACGGGCGTTGTATTCGCACTCTGAAGTGTTTACGTTAGTTCGCGTGGCTGCTCAGGAGACCCCAGCTTTAAGTTTTTTGAAGCTCAAACCTATTTGAAAGTAACTAAATTAAAATTCCAATAGAGCTTGTTTAGGCCATAATCATAAATCCTTTTAATTTTTTTAAAAAATATAAAGTTTTTTATTTTTATTTTAGGAAAACCGTTTAATCGTACGTCGCTGTGACTTCCAGGAAGTCATTTTAACACGGCTAAATAAATTTTGAGGTTTCCTTATTCGCGTTTGTTAAGTTCTTTGATTTAATTCCTAGAACTTTGCTTTGTTTACTTTTAAGAGAATTATACGAGGTATAATTTCGTCGCACAGATTTTGGGAAGAATAATAGGCTTATTATCTATTCCTGCTGTCAAGTTTTCAAAAAAAAAAAAAAAAAAAAAAAAAAACAGCATTACAATGGTTTTCTAAAATAACGATTGATTGTGGTTACATTTTTGGCAAAAATAGCAACAAGAAAAGGATGTCAACTAAAGGTCCATATACCTGCTTTGTTACAGGAGCAGGGAATAAATTAATTTAGACCTAAATGTGATAAAGTTTAACCTAAATTTTTAATTTTTTTGTTTCAGGGTCAGTGTGCAACTGTAGGAAAGTCTCGAAAGACTTCTTTTGTGATCAAGCTGGCCAATAATTATCATGTGGCGAATCTGTTTTGAGGCTAATAAACTGCCTAGTAAAGGGCCTTGGAAAGAACCAACAAACATGGATTGGACTTTGTTAAGAGTAAGCGACTGGAGATTGCTTAAAAAGACAAGAAAGATAACAATAGAAAAACTAGAAGTTAGTGGGGAAAATATGAAGTGATGCAAAACAGTTTGCAAAAGACATTCACAGATGGAGAACTTTCCTTGAAGCCAAAAAAATCAGGATTGATGATGATAATAATGATAACGGTGATGATGATGATGATGTTGATGATGCTGTTGATGGTATTGAATAAATGAAGTTCAGTGCTACATACAAATATGATTAGGTAAGTTGGAATATGCAAAGAACCGCAGCCGGTTACATTTATTAATGAGATTATTGATACCTTCTTTAGAAAAATGACTCAACTCGGAGGTTTGATTCCTATTCTCGCATCGATATGTAAAAATTAGATGTATAGACCTGCAATATCCTTATGTAAGAAAGTGGTTGCGGGTTGCCTATTCAAAGAATTTTTCCCCGGCGTTTCCCAATGAAAACTCAATGACGGCTTATGATAAAAGAAAATCGAAAAGACCAGTTTGTAGCCCCACTAATGCTCTACCAAAAAGGTCCTTTAAGACTTTCTTCATCTACGACCGTTTGGGAGATTGAGGTGGTTTTATGCAAAATTTTGGAAAAGCTCAAAACTTTAGGCCCAAGTCGGCACGTTTTCCCGTCGAATAAAAAATCTGAAAAAATTCAGGGTTCATAGGTGCGATTCGAAATTCGAAAATCGGCCAAATAAGGGACACCCTAATAGACAGAGATGTTAGAAAACCACTTTGCACCCCACGAAAAAACCAAACTCATGTAAGCACTGAGGAACTCATTGATCTACCCTTAAAAAAAATGTTTTCTTGAGCTATATTTAAAAATTTTGCTTGAGGCCTCTTGACGTTTAATGCCCTTGGTGTAATTACCTCGAATCCCCAACCCCATCTTAAGGTTTTTTTTCACTTTGGGAATGAATAAATCCTGAAAATGCTCTTAATTGGTGAATTGAGTACTCACAGGGAGCAATTTGGCCACGTTGACTAATTTTATGAATCGATTAATTAATTGTTAAAATATTTCTGACCCTTTTTACAAAATATTTTTATCAGCACGTGTTTTCATTTTTAGACCATTCATCTTATTCTATGATATTGTCCTTCCATAATTTTTTCAGAATTATTTCCACTTAAGGAAAACATGTCTTATTTTCTAACTCTAACCAACTTCTGATACATTTTTACAATTATTTTGATAAACCGATTAGCACGTTTCCTCCTTTTTTTAAAAAAAAATTTCCCACTTCAAAAATAAATCAATTTACCCAATTAATATCCTTCGAGCGATATAAAAATTGTTATCTATTTCCAACTTGACATCTCACGAATTTTCCCTTTTCGCAAAACTCTTTATCTCCTTTTCGAAAATCCCTCTAAAACCCTAATCCTCTCCGGAACAACTTACAACTGGAAGTTATATCTTGAAATAGACGGGGGATAGCCTCGGGGTGCTATACAATTAAGATTAGACCTAAATTTAGCACCGACGATGCGGTCATTATAATTTAAACGTTCCCTTCCGTAAATTTCAATTTTTTTTTCCGGAGCATTTAACGACAGGCTGACGGAAGGAAAAAAAAATAAAAACAAAATTTTTAACGATCGAAGTCGGAAAAATTATTTTTTTTTGTCTTTACGTGAAAAAACAATTGTTTAGAAACTTTCTTCTGAGAAGAAGATTATTAACATTAATTCTATTGTTAAAAAAAAAGAGAGAAAGTTTTTTTTTCTCCTTTTGATTTCTCATTTTCTTCTCTTCCTCTCCTTTTTTTTTTTTTTAGAAGTTCACGTGACGTCAGCGTTTTTGATTTTACCGAATAGGAAACCTATTTGAAGAGACCAATTCTTATAAGGATGACTTAGAAAATCTCTAACTTTTTTATTACCGTAAGAAAATCCGGAGTTATATTTCAAAAAAAAAAAAAAATTGCACGTGGTTGAAATTGAGGAAAAAATGATTGACCAAAAAAAAAAAAATTAAAATGAATTGAAATTTGATAATGAAAAATAATAAACTTACTATGTTGAGAGGTGAACGGTGATGAGCACACTAAATAAGAGAACATTTATAAGTATCTTGAGTGAAATGCTTTCACTACAACGCTCACGGATATACTGTCAATTCTCTTTGGAACCCTTTCCGTTTTGCACCCTTCTACTTTCGACAAACCTCCCCACCTTTTACGTATCCCATTCCATCCAATAAGTTCATCTCTTTTTATATATATATTATATACACTTTCCCGACAATTTTTTTATCCTTTTTATTTTTTCGCGATATTGGTCATCGTTGAAAAAAAAAAAAAAGGATTGGAAGGGATGAAGAAGGAAGAGAAAAATAAAAGGGGAAAAGATGAAAAGTAAAAACTTTTTCGGATGATTTATAAAATTCAACGCGATTTTTTTTTTTGGATTTTTCCGCGGTTTTTTTTCTTATAAGAAAGTGCTATAAGCCTTGATACTAAATTCCATTTAAGAGTCAATTTATTCTCAAACAGTCTGTAATTATCTTTCAGTTGATTCCTCTCTTCACCGTATTTGTTCCCCCCTTTCCACCTTTTCCCCTCCTCTCCTTTCTCCCCCGCCGCTTTCACCCCTCTCGTTTCCCCCTCCCTACTCCCCCTCCATTCAACTCACCTCTTGTCATCTATTTCCTCTTCCTGTCGCTGCATTTCCCGATTTTCTTCAAACCGTTTTCTCACCCTTCCCATCGTTTTCCCGACCGTTCAGCCCTCTCACACCATTTCGACAAAAACCCTCCCCCCCCCCCTCTCCTCTCCCCTTCTCTCTCTCTCTATCTCTCCGATTTTCAACTTTTTCACTTACCTATCGCTTGTCATATTAAACACTATGTGGTTTTCGCGCGTAATGTTATTTACGTCACCCGACAATTAAAAAATTTTCGATAAAAAATTTCCTCTCTCTCGCCCAAATCAAGCTTTATCCCCTTTTCATGAAATTAATTAGGATTTGGAAGTCTTAAGATTTTCCCAGGCTTAACAAACTTCTTAATTAATTGCCTAAGATTGCATCAAGAGGGGGGGTTTTCCTTAACCCGCTACCGTTCTAAAAAAAACTCAAAGATTAAAAGGATTAACCCTTTCGTTTTAGGATTGCATTAGGAAAACCCCGAAAAACGATTCCCCATTTTCCTATCATTTCCCTCTCTCTCTCTCTCTCTCTCTGCTGACCGATTATGGTCTCCAACAGAGCGCTTTGATTTGTAACTAACTACATTCTGTTCACCTCAAGCCCCGTGTGCCCTTTTTTGGAGCATTTTCCCATTCGCATCATCATCCCCCCTCACTCCCCCTTAAACAAACTTTTCGCTTTGTCAACGTTGATCGTCGTGTCTTTTGTGTCATTTTTTTTTTTTCGATTTAATTTTTTTTTTTAAATGAAAAAATAAAATAGGGAAAAAGAAAAACGCGGGAAGTAGTGAAAGATGGGTCGTTTCTGGCTCAAAAATACATAAGCTAAGTATTATTTTGGGAGGAGTCTATGTGGGTTGTATGTAAGGGGTGGAGTTTAGTTGATAAGGGGTTGGGGGTTAGAAAAAAAATGATACGAGTGTTTTTTAATTGTGGGTTGTATGTAAGGGGTGGAGTTTTGTCGATAAGGGGTTGGGGGTTAGAAAAAAAAATGATACGAGTGTTTTTTAATTGTGGTATTACGGAAATTTCCGCAGGTGCCCCCACTGGTGCTGCAAACTTTTATGTAAATTGTCGCCAAGGTTGATCACACGTTGTAATTATCATTGGCGAAAATCCGATCGGTCAAACCTACACTTAACCTAGCAATTTTTGGAACTTTTTTAAAATTCAAATTCTTGTTTATCTAATTGTGGTATCGCGGAATTTTTTTCAGGTGCCCCGGAACTTTTGTAAAATTAATTGCAAACTTTTGGAACTTTTTTTAAATTTAAAAAAATTAGCAACTCTTTTAATTTTGCAAAAATAAAATTTTAATTTTTACACGTATTAACACTTTACACTTTACATTTATACTTTTTTACTTTTTTTTATTTCCGCTTGTCCATCTAATTGCTCGAAAATTTTCGAAAATAATTGGTTAATCATATCTGAAAATAAGAAAAAAAAATTAGATTTTCGAAGGTCTTTTTCTGTTGTAGATTTTATGAAACTTACCGCCTCCAGCTTCTTCGCCTGTAGCTATTCCCAAAAAAATATCTACGGTAGAATTGGACTTTCGCTCTTTTTGCGGAATATTGTTTTTGATAGGTTCGGTGAGTGGAATGTATTTTGATGGTTTTGACTGCTGTTGAGCGCGCTGCAGTCTTTCTTCATAACGCGCCACAAGATTTTTCGTTTGTTCCTCGATTTTTTTATCTGAAGTTAAACACAAATTTTTGTTTTAGGCGTAAATTACAATTTGCACATAAAATGTTAGCGAGATCATGATTTTATTATAGATTGTTTGGTGTTTTAAAATAAAAAAAGATACTTACGATCAAAAGGTTTTGAAGGATAAATTTTATCCAAAAATTTTAAACTTTCCATTTTAAAGATTAAATATTTTTTTGACACTTCTTGTTTTGCGGAATGATTGTCCGGGATACTAGAATTGTCAACCAAATTTTTCGTTCGCGAATCAATCGAATTCAGAACTGATGCACCCCGTCACTTTCAAAAGCACAAATAAAATATGAAATCGAAGTTTGAATTTGACGCGGAGGGGAAAGTCAAGCGAGCAAGGTACCTCTTGTAGGTACTTTAAGGGTGGTCCAATCAGGAGACCCCCGCTTGCCTGCCCCGTGATTTTGTTGTTGTTTGATTTGAATGCGTTCGTGATCCCTGTGATGTGTTGTTTGATTCATTTTTAAGTTAAAAAAGTGGTTTTCAGGTTTTTCGATAAAGTTTGTTTCTCTGTTTCGAAAAGTGGACGACTGCAAGATTGTTTTCGGTTTGTTTCTTTCTGTGAATTATTTTTTTAAAGATTTTGGTCATTTTTTAACTTTGTTTTTCTGTTTTTAGACGAAGTTTTTTCTTGATCAACTTGTGGGGGATCAACTTTCCGTGAAGCGGCAGGGCGTTGATGAGGAATTCTTGAAGGACTGACTTCAAAGTGTTGTGTTTGAATTTTGAAAAACATTTTGTGGTAAAAAAGTTATAGAAAAGATGGAAATATTAATTAAACTTCCTCCCGAGCTTCAAGAAATGATTATTAAACTTTTGCCAGTGGGGAAGAAGATTTTGCTGGAAAAATTAACCTTTGGAAGTGAAAAAACTTTGAATGAGAAATTGGTTGCCAGCGAGAAGTTATATTCTGCTAAAGATGGTAGCTGGAAGGAAAAAATCGAATCTGTTGTCAATTACAATAAATTTATACAGCAAAGATTTGCATTTATACTTGACGAATTAATTAAAGATAGAATTTATGAGGAGGACTTTTTGAGCGCGGTCACTTTATGCACCAGAAAGGAAAACCGCCTTGATGAAATTGCAAATATAGTTAATACTTTGGACAATGATGTTGTAAAATCTATTGATGATTAATAAAAAGATTATATTAAAAATAATTTTTTTCTTTAAGGGTTTAAGGTGCAGACCTAACACGGTCCAGCTTAAAATATTTTCCATTGATTTTTTTCCTTTTTTCATTTCCTTTTTTGGGAAGACCTGAACTCGGTCCAGCTTAAAATATTTTTCATTCAAAACATTGTGTTTTTAAGATTTTTTCGGTTCCCAAGACCGCTGTGCCAGTCGTGAAAAAACAGTGGTTAAGATGAGGTGTATTTTAAGTAACGCTTACTTTATAAGTCCGAGACTTATCGCAGTTACCGGTTTAAAATGTTTCGGGGAAAACTTTGAGACGATCATCGGTTTGGTCTCCGGAGCTGAGGAGATTGTTCTGTGTGCGGGGGATTGGATAAGGCTGATGAACTCGAAGAGAGATATGGATTTGTATTTCCTAGGGTTTGCACCGTTGGACTTGAATCTCAGTTTTCCAGACTTTGAAATTTTGTTCGCGAACCATGGAGAGAAACAAATTGTAATAAGATCGAAAAAGACGTGGTCATTTATTCGTTTATCAGAGTCGGAATTTTCAAAACTATACGATTTTTCGGATTGTATCGATAGTTACATTCAAAAGCTTTGTTCGAAAAGAAGTTTTTCGAATTTCCGATTTTTTGAACTCGTACAATGCATAAGTCAAACAATTAAAAATAAACAGACTGGTTCAGATGTGGAATCTATTAAAGCGGAATTGTCGAATTGGCAGCCTGAAGATCATGTGACGCGTGAAATTAAGGTTGTCTACAAAGATTATATAATCCGCGAGATTCGGAAAAAAGTTGAGAAGCATAATCATAATGAGCATGTACGTGCTACTTCGTATGACGAAAATATCGACGTTCCCTTTTGATGATTTCTGCATAAAAAGGGGATTGATTGCTTATTTTCAATCATTTCGTCTTCGTTTTTCATTCGATTAATAAAATGACTGTTTCGTTTATTGAAGTGCAGGGATTTAGGTCGAGCACAAATGCTTTTTTAGTGAAAGAATTAGCTATTCTTAAGGAAAATTCATCATGCTCTTTTTTGTTTGAACCGCCATTCCCTGAATCGGAGCTGTCTAATAAAGCAAGATCGGCGAATCGCTATTGTACAAAGTATATTCACGGCTTTGACTGGAATCATGGGGACGTGCCATATGAACAACTCGAGGATATTGTAAGAAATAATTGCCTTGATTCGGAAAAAGTAATTTGCAAGGGATCGGAAAAGGCTGCATTTTTGAAAAAAATCATTGGTAAGGAGGTGATTGATTTCGACGAAATTTTATTAAAAAAAATGGAGCAACTTACAACGTCAAGCGTCATTGAATGCCCATATAACCATCATGGATTTAGATGTGCAATTGAGAATGCATATAAATTATATGAGTGGTATAAAAAAAATAAAAAATGTATTGATTATTATAGTTTTAAATAAATGTTATAAATTCCAACAAGAGTTTATTTTTTCTTTCCTTACCATAAAATAAATTAACGAAAACATTTAATACCATTAAGGGTGTATGTTTAAATAAATAAAAAACTCCTTGAAAGCTTATTAAGGGTGCAGTTCTCACGATCAGAGGATGGATTGTAAAATGTCATAAAACTGATTATTGCCGGAGGAAAGCAATAATCAAATGGCTTTGCATCTAATAAATTCTGAATGAACGGTCCACCTGATAAGGGATGTTATATGTAACATCATTTATTTTTTTCTTCGTCTACTTTCATAAAAAATAAATTAGAAAAATATTTGAAATTATTAAGGGGGTAGTTCTCACGATCAGAGGATGGATTGTAAAATGTCATAAAACGGGTTATTGGCGGATGAAAGCAATAATGAATTTGCTTTGCATCTAATAAATTCTGAATGAACGAACCACCTGATAAGGGATGTTATATGTAACATAATTAATTTTTTCTTCGTCCACTTTCATAAAAAATAAATTAGAAAAATATTTGAGACTATTAAGGGTGGAAATCCCACGATCAGAGGATGGATTGTAAAATGTCATAAAACGGATTTACTGTCGGAGGAAAGCAATAATCAATTGGCTTCGCATCTAATAAATTCTGAATAAACGAACCACCTGATAAGGGATGTTATATGTAACATAATTAATTTTTTTCTTCGTCTACTTTCATAAAAAATAATTGCATCTCATTTTTGTGGGATTATGTTTAGCGTCTTTTTTATTAAACTTTTTGGAGGGGGAAGCCAACCATTCAATGAAATTTGGCCACAGGAACTCTTTTTCGGATAATGCCTTGCTTTTTTAATAAGTTTAACACAATTTTTTTCTTCCCCCCTTTTCGTGAATATAAGTTTTGGTAAGCTTAACATAGTTTCCGATTTTTTTCCGTCTGGGCCCCCAATCATTTTCGGGTGATTTTTTTAAAAGTCACTTTAGGGGTGATCTTTTGCTTAATATAAGCTTTACATACGTTTTTTCCTTTTCCCCTTTTCTCGAATTTAATTTTTTGGTAAGCTTAGTATTGTTACTGATTTTTTCTGCTTCAACCCCAGTCATTTTCGAGTTACTTCAAAATAAACTTTGTATCTGCTGGCACCCCTCCCCAATTTTTTCCTTCTCGTAAGCTTACAATGCACCGCTTGATTTCTACCCCTTTGTCTCGTTTTAGCTGGACCGAAGAATTTTTTCGTTTTCCCTTTCTCATTGATTTTTTCCACCTTTGTCTCATCGTAAGCTCAGCATATATTCGGCTTTTTTCGGTTACTATCTTTTTGGAAGAAGCCGATCTTCTAAATTATCTTTACACAGGAAAAATTCGTTTTTCCAAATTTCTGCTACTCTTAATAAAAGCAGCTTCCCTTGCTACGAAAATTCAGATTCCGTGTGCCTTTTGGATACGATTTTTTGGATTATTTCTCTGGATTACCTTGTGGATAAAATCTTTCCGGTTAAGTTTTTTCGGTGGTTTTAAGTTTTTTCGACGTTTTTAAGTTTTGCCGTGTCCTTTTGGATACGATTTTTTGGATTATTTCTCTGGATTACCTTGTGGATAAAATCTTTCCGATTAAGTTTTTTCGACGTTTTTAAGTTTTGCCGTGTAATCATGGATTCGTTAGCTGCAACAATTAATGCTTGTGCAAGATATCCGACTCGACACCATTCAGACTTAAAGAAAGATCAAAAATATGAGGTTATTGCTATGGAAAAAAAGTTGTGCAAAAAATGGGATCGAGACGGTAAAGGGAAGCAATTAGTGTTAGTTACTTGCGTCGATGATGAGACGAATGAAAAATTTAAGACCTTTTTACCTCTTTCGTACTCAAGTAAAATAAGTGATGAATTCGTCGATCAAATTAATGAAAAGCTTACCCGCCTTCGTCTCATCTATCGAGGCAGTGTACCGTCAATGAACGATAAGCAAACGGCAGTATTCGAGGCTGAAAGTTTTTAAATGTGCAACAGAAAATTTTTGCAATCAAAAACAATGTATAAAGATCTGGTGTATTTCACAAACGATTTCCAACCGCCAGGTACACCGGTAAAAAAAGTGTTTGTAAATGACCTTACGTACGACGGAAGGTTTTTTTTGTGGAAAAAAGTGAGACGGGTAGAGCAAAAGAACCCGAATGACGACATTTTCGTTAAGTTTGAACTTTTTTATTTTCGTCCGGTTGACGGAGAAATTTATGAAATGTTTTTTCATCGAAGCCTTCTGGCTTGTATACATTTTCGGTGTGGGTTTTTCAGAATGTTTTTAAGGATTTTAAAATACAGATTTGAAGTGGAAAAGTTGCAGATTCCGTTCCCCGTCGTGGAGTGTGGTTTTAAAGCCACAATATATTTAAAACCGAAATTACTCTCTTTGGAAGAGTCATGTTTTGTTGCTTCGATCAAAAACATTGGGGATAATCTCCTCTTACCGCGTAGATTAAACAATCAACTTCTCCAAAGATATAACAAACGATTTTATAACACGGGGGACAGTGACAGCGATAGCAACTCGGAACTTTAGAGTGCAATGTTTTTTGAAGAAACCGACAAAGTTTTCGGGAAAAACCGTATTGTCCGAGGGGTTGTAAAAAACAATTTAGACATACTCGACCCCGAGAAATTTTTAAATGAGTGTAAAGACATTTTTATAAAAAAGTGTAAAGATATCCTACGCGATAGGATATGTGTTAAAGTGAACGTCGAACTCGAGACTCTATACATAATTAAAAAAGGTGACGACGAAATTTTGAGAGATTTTCATTTTATTACTCGGATGAAACCGATTTCACGAGGAGAGGATCTGGATATCTTTTTCAACGAGGAAGTAAAAAAGGACCTTCTTGACAGGATTTTGGAGTTTGATTTACTGGAGTCAGGTAAGGCTCTTGCTCGAATCGAAAATTTATTTATAATTTTTTGTAAATTTGATCCGTTTAACGCTGGCTCATCATACATTCCTCTCCCCCCAAAAATAGCGGTAAAAAAAGCTTGCATTAATGTAAAAAATAATGACAGTGCCTGTTTCGCTTGGTCAGTTGTTAGTGCTCTTTTTCCCGTTGCCAAAAATTCTGATAGAGTTTGCTCGTACCCTCATTTTACGGAAGTGTTAAAGCCGAAAAATATATTATTTCCAATACATTTTAGGGATATTCCAAAATTTGAAAACTTAAATAACGTCTCGATAAATGTGTATGAGCTTGATAAAAATAATTCTATAAAGGGGCCTGTTTATTATACAAAAAAGAAACAAAATCGGCATGTTAATTTATTACATTTTGGGAGAAACGGGAAATATCATTATTGTTGGATTAAAGATATGGGTAAGCTTTTGAATAAACAACTTTCAAAGTATACTCATAAAATTTTTGTTTGCGATCGATGTTTAAATTATTTTAAGACAGAAGAAAGATTAATTGATCACGAAAAGATGTGTCGTGAAGTCGGGGGACCAGTAAAAATCGATTTTCCAAAAAAAGGTGATGATATTTTAAAATTTAAACATTTTGAGAGGAAGCTTTCTTTACCATTTTGTATTTATATGGATACTGAATGTCTTCTTGTTAATTTGGCTGGACCTGAAAATAGACCGGATGGTTCTTATTCACAGAAAAAACAGTTTCATGTACCGTATGCAATGGGGTGGGGTTTAAAGTATTTTTTATCCGATATTTTTGAAACAGATTTTTTTCAAACGATCACTGGTCCACATTGTGTAGAAGAATTTATTCTAAAACTGAAAGAGGTTGCACGACTTGTTCATATAATGTATGATAATAAAGCCCCTTTGGTTATGTCAAAGCAGGATGAGATCGATTTTCAAAACACAACGGTATGCCACATTTGCGAAAAACCTTTTACAGAAACTGGTCAAGTCAAAGTTCGAGATCATGAGCATTTTATTGGGATCCCACCAGATTTTAAGTTTAAAGAGAAGTATAAAGAAATAAAGTCGAATTACAGGGGTGCAGCTTGTCAATCTTGTAACGTTAATTTTTTCCCACCGAAAATGGTAACTGTTTGGGCTCACAATGGGTCTGGCTACGATTTTAAAATATTAATAAGAGCGATAATAAATGCAGATCCAAAGGTTGAAATTTCTTTAATACCGATCAACATGGAAAATTACATTTCTTTTTCATTAAAATATTCAGGGGTGGAATTTAGATTTTTAGATTCTTGTCGATTTTTGCAAAGCTCATTAGAAACGTTAGTATCAATTACTGATAAATCCGAATTAAAATTAACAAAAAAGTTTTTTGGGGATAAGTTCGATTTAATGTCTGCTAAAGGCGTTTTTCCTTATGAGTATGTTGACTCATTTGAAAGATTGAGGGAAACTTCACTCCCCCCAAAAGAAGCATTTTATAGCTCGTTATCGGAAACACATATAACTGATGAAGAGTATGAACATGTGCAAAAGGTATGGGAAGAAATGGGCTGTGAGACTTTGGAGGATTACGCACTACGCTATCTAGAATCGGATATTACACTTTTGGCAGATGTTATGGAAAGCTTCAAAAAGCTTTGTATGAAAACCGATGGATTAGACCCGAATTTTTATTTTACTTTACCTAGTTTAGCTTATGACAGTATGTTGAAATTAACAAAAGTTGAAATTCAACTTCTAACAGACATTGATATGCTCTTATTTTTCGAAAAAGGGATGAGAGGGGGGCTTTCTGTTTGTTCACACAGATATTCAAAGAGTAATAACAAGTATATGAAAAATTATGATCCAAATGAACCGACAGTTTACACATGGTACTTGGATGTTAATAATTTATACGGGTGGGCTCTGTCTCAAAAGTTACCGCTGAATAATTTCAAGTGGGAACAAAATGATATAGACATTGATCTTGTTGATACGAGTAAAAAGGGTTACATGATTGAATGCGATCTTTCGGTTGACCCCAAGGATTTTGATCGGTTGAAAGATTTTCCTCCGGCTCCAACTAGAGAGATTCCTCCGGGGAGCAAAATTCCCAAACTTTTGGCTACTTTAGAACCCAAAAAAAATTATGTCGTTCATATAGAAACGTTAAGAGTATACCAATCGTTGGGGGTAAAGATAGATAAAATATATAAGGTTTTGAGTTTTAATCATTCTGCTTGGATGGCCCCTTATATAGAGTTCAATACGTCATTCCGTGAAAAAGCAAAAAGCACATTTGAAAAAAATTATTATAAATTAAAAAATAATGCTGTTTTCGGTCGAAGCATGATGAATCTACGAGGTAGACGTAAAATTAGGTTAGTTCGAAAGTGGGAGGGTAACTTTGGTGCTAGAAAGTGTATTGCGAGCCCGAATTTGGAAAGAATTAAAATATTTTCAGACAATTTAGTTGCCATTGAAAGTAAAAAGTCCAAGATCTTATATAATTCTGCTTATTTCCTGGGGGTCTGTACTTTGGACATTAGTAAAAAGCTCATGTTTTCATATCTCTACGATGAAATTAAGCCTTATTTCGGGGGTAAATTAACAACTTGCTATACAGATACGGACTCTTTCATTTTTTCTGTCAAAAATCTTGATGTGTATGAATTTATGAAAAAAAGGTCGGACTTGTTCGATACTTCCGATTTCGATCCAAACAATCCGTATGGGATCCAATTATTGAATAAGAAAAAACTTGCCTTGCTAAAAGATGAGGCTGCGGGTAGGCAAATAGATGAATTTATCGGGTTGCGCAGTAAGCTTTATAGCATAAAGTTTGATGGTGATGAGGATGAGTCCAGCGTAATTAAAAAAGCAAAAGGGCTGAGAAAGCCCGCTGTACGTAAGCTTTCCCATAGTGACTATAGATTGTGTTTATTTCAAGGTTTAAATCCGGATTATACACCTATATATAAGAAACAACGAGTCATTCGCTCAGACCATCATTTCCTATTCACCGTGGAAGAGAACAAATTAACTTTATCCGCAAAAGACGACAAAAGAAGCATTTGCGAGGATGGCATCGCCACTCTTCCCTTTGGCTACGAGAAAAAAAGTGCGGTTTGACGATTGTCCTGTTATTTTTTATTTTAAAAAAACTTTGCGAGTGGATAGTGGTAGTGAAAAATTGGACAAAATTAGGTTTAAAAACCGAATAAAAAACCTTGAAAAACAATTAAAAGACTTGTTATTGGAAAAATTAAAAACAAACTAAAATGGAAGAGGGACCTTTTTATTACGTTTCTGATTTTATAAAAGCTTTCGTCGTTTTTGAGCGGGAAGCAATAATGATCCGTTTACAAAAATCTAAGGAAATTATAAATATTTCTCTAGAAGACTGGCAAACTTTATTGTCAGATTCGCTAATTATTAAACATTTTATGAAAAAATCAAGACGAAATTGTATTTTTGTAAATGAAATAGATTCCTGCCTTTGCGGCAAAAGCCACGTTAACTGGGGGATTGCGGATGATAGGTTTAAGAAGTATCCGGTTCTTTTTAATTCAATCTCCGTAAAATTTATGGGGAAGTGTTTAGTATTATCGGAGAAGAAAGGTGGTACTCATTTTGTAATTTCATATTATGGTTTTTCTAATCTTGTTCGAGCAAGAAATAAAATAAATAAAAACATTAATAAATTTTGTGGTGAAAAAATTCAAATGGAAGAATCTTTTGATGAAGATTTTAGTGATGATGATGATGATGACAATGATGAAGAACAATGGCTTGAAAAAAAACTTGATTTAATTTTTGAGTGTGGTCAATATAACGATGATGAGGGGGCAAGAATTTTAAAAGACAAAATTAAAAGCGAATATGAGAAAAAAAACTTTGTGCTAAATAAAATTAAAAAAATTTTTGAAAAAAATTAGGTTAAAATAGGATAAGAATTTAGATTAAGATGACTAGATTTAAGGGAGGGAAAAAATAGGTTAAGGTAGAGTAATAACATTAAATAAAAAAATTGTATTCAAAAAAAATTTAATAAAAAAGTAATGTAAATTTAAACAAAATCTTTTTTATTTATCCAATATTTTCCAGGAAACCCTAAATACGAAACTTGAATTTTTGAACCCTTTTTCTTAAAAACTCGATCAATGAGATAAGTATCCGGATATTTTGTAGCTTGAAGCTCCTCTTCGTAAAATCTACCTTTGATTTTTTCTCCGTTCAAGTCTTCGAGGAGATAAGTTCGAGGATTCGATAGTTTAACTTCAGCGATACGATAAATTTCAAAAGTATAATTTTGCGTATATCCTTTTTCAAATAAAAGTTTTTGTCGAGAAAGTCTCACATATTGTCCAACTTTAAATTTCGGTTTTTTTCGAACTATTTTAACTTGTTTGTAAACATTTTTTAAAACCTCCTCTTCGTTATCACTATTAATATCGGCCGGTGCCATACGAATCGTTCTATGAAAGGAGTGCAAGTATTTATCCATCACTAGAGGCACGAGTTTTGTCCACTTCACATTTCCAGCTCGCACATACTCCTTCTCCAGTAGCTGCCTTAAAGTTCTATTAAAACGTTCTACAATGACAGCCTTAAGCCCGCTATGAGTCGTGTAGTGGGTAATTTTATATTTTTTCATCAACGCTTGGAAACGGGAATTGAAGAATTCCTTGCCTTCATCCGTAAAAATGTGCTTTACCCGACCCGGAGGACCTATTTCTTCCAAAATTTTTTCCATGGCAGCTGTCACGGTTCCAGCCCCTTTATCTTTCAGGGGGATGCTCCATGCCCACTTGGACATATTATCGATCGTGGTGAGTATGTATTTGTAATTATTGTTTTGTTTCGCATATTTTTGCATATCAACCAGATCGGCTGAGAGAGTTTCAAATCTTCCTTTTACAACAACTTTTAATCGAGGATATTTTCTCCTAGCTTTTTTAAATAATTCATCGATGATCTCGTCTCGTGCAGTCATGATGATAAACTGATTTAAATTAAAACTGCAATCACCTTTTTAAACGCAATCGCAACGAACTATTAGTTCAATATGATTTGTTCTTTTTTTGCGATTTTTCTTTCGAAAAAACCGAAGATCCGCTCCTTCTGGGATTGAATGAAAACTTCCATCCATAAATGTATCCAATACATGATCGTTGAGCTCAACGCCTAAATCGTAATAATCCCCTGTATATTTACTGATTTTTATACTAACATTATAAAGGAAGCGATACTCTGTGATATTCCACGGCATGACTTGGAAGTATTTCGAATCCTCAGCAGCTTCCAACCTTAATGTTAAAATAGAACAAATCTGCAAGATATTGTTGTCAACATAACGTTTATTCGCAGCATCGATATCGATGACTGGCAAACTAAGATTCGTAATTCGGCGTTGATTCATGTCAATATCAAATCTAATATTCATAAAATTCTTTACAGAATCAGCCACATCGGTTTTAAAAATATTGTCCACATATTTTTTGTTGACTGCATCACCATCCTCAACGGCATTACCAACATTCTTGAGTCTATTATTTTTTACATCTAAATTCATCGCAGGAAATTCACGAAATTTTGATAAAACTAAAGCGTCCACATATCTCTTATTGCTAGCGTCATCTTCAAATACAGGGTTATCGACATTTACTATTCTTTTCAAATGAGCACTGAATTGATCTTCTTCGTTCAATGAAATAAAATGAGTCGATTTCTCAGACATTAATTCATCCACATATTTTTTATTAGCTGCATCGAAATCCTCGGTGGGTTCACCGACGTTCTTTAATCTGTTGTATTTAACATCCAAATTCATTTCGGGGAATTCACTAAGTTTCGACCAAATCTTGACATCGACGTACCTTTTATTAGCTCCATCGTCATCGAAAACTGGATCAGAGACATTAACGATTTTTTTCAAGTCAGCATCATAATGACCACTGCGATTCATTGTTAAAAAATTTTTTGCATTTAGTACCCTGTTAATCATTTGACGAATCCAGAATTCGGAAGCGAATCCTTTTTGACGGTGGTTTAGTTCAATCCCAAATTTACTGAGCGGCATTTTACACAAGCCCCAATTCCTCCAATTCTTCCAAAATTGCAATGATTTCGTTTTCGTGAGCAGATGATCCACTTTCCCGCGATGCAATCAGCAAACGAAGCCTGTTCAAAAGCTCGTTTGGATCGTCGAAATACTTGTATTCAACCGAAGAATTCGGTCGATGAGTTTTAAATAAACCGCTTCCTTTTATATTAAAAATTTTGCGAAAGATTCGCGTATATTTATGACCGGTAGTTTTCACGATCTCTCTTTCAGGAGAGTAGTTTATTCTATGAGCAGAAGTTATCTCGAGAATCTTTTTATATCTTTCCAAGTCTTCTTCCGTATAAAGACCAGGACTTTTTTTTACAATGAGTTCGTACAGGCCTTTGCTTCCCTCAAATACTATGTTGTCGATAATTAAATCGTTTCCGCTGAACTGCACCTGTTTTGAACCCAAGTAAATAGCATTATCGATTGGGCGAAGACCATACGAATGATCGAGGACCTTCGCGTTTTGATTAACAAGAGCCAAATATTCTTTAGGAAGGTAACCAAACTGACGAACACTTTTATACGGTGAAACATGAGCGACCGGTGCTTGCAGTTGTTGCTGAGACGGAGGCTGCTGCTGCTGCTGTTGTTGTTGTTGTTGTTGTTGTTTTTGTTTTTGTGGTTGTTGTTGTTGTGGCGCCGGCTGCTGTTTAAGCATTTCTTTTAAAGGTTTTGTGATTGGATCAAAAGTTTCTTCCAATACTTTACTAGTATCGAATTTATCTTTCTTAAGAGCATAATACTTTTTTTTAATATTCTCTCGAGCTTCAATGATGTCTCTTGCAACGTCCATTTTGATCGACTGAAGACAGTGTCCTATCTTACACTTTATTTAAAGAGAAAAAAATTCATCAAACCCTTTTCTAAAATTATTATTGTCTTTATCAATAACGATAAAACCAAACGGGACACTCCAACACATTCCACACATTTTTTTAAACATTGTCCAATCCACTTGAGCGTTAACATGCTCGTCATAAACATGACGAAGATTTTTATCATCTTGTTTAAATAAAATGATGAAATTTGCATTATCCCGAATTAGCTGTTTCGGTATTTTTGAATAAGTCTGTCCCAAATAAAAACAATCAACTTCATAATGACGTCCAAAACTAAAATATTGCATTATAGGGATGTGAGAACTCCCTGCCAAGTCGTCGAATATAAAAATCGAATGAGGAAGCGGTTTTTCTGGTGCATCTTCAGCATTGCGAAATCCGTGAAAGGTAATTTCTTCAAGAGGTTCCAGAATTTCCTTCAAGCGCTGATACTTGTTTTGTTCTAAAGATTTCGACCATATGTATACATTTTCAAATCGAAGTCCGTTGGGGTGAATGAGGAGAGACATTAAAGCATTGGTCTTGCCGCAATTTGAAGGTCCCACAATCAATGCTCTTATGCTATGAGGCAAAAGCTCCCCGTGCCTTTTAGTTTGACTTTTTTCTTCTGCAGAATCATAATTTTCCACCGGTAAAGAACATTCTGGATGTTTTATCAACTTCATCCTGAATTAAACTAACCAAAAAAGCTATATAAACATTAGTTTTTATTTCTTTAGCTTCATTCTTTGTTATGGGATTGTTGAATACACTTATCAACAATCTCCCGTTCGAAGCTCACATTCCAGGCTATTCATATTGCGGGCCCGGAACAAAGCGCTCTCGCTTATTGCGTGACGAAAAAGGTGTGAACTTTTTGGACGAAAGCTGTAAAAAGCACGATAAAATATACGCTCAGTATCCAAACGATCTTCAAAAAAGACACGCAGCCGATCGAGAATTAGCTGAGGCAGCTTGGACCGTTGTTAAATCACCAAATTCAACATTAGCAGAAAAAGCTGCAGCTTGGGCAGTCACAACCGCAATGAAAGCTAAAGTTAAATTTGGATTAGGAACGAAAAAAAGAAAAGGGGCGAAAAAAGTTAAACGAGGAGGTATCCTCCCACTTCTCCCCATTTTCGCTGGATTATCAGCTCTTGGAGCTTTATCAGGTGGGGCAGCAGGCATTGCAAAAGCTGTAAAAGATGGGCAAGCCAAAACAAAAGAGTTAGATGAACTTAAACGTCACAACAAGCATATGGAAGCGATTGCGATGGGGAAAGGGATGATTCTTAAACCTTACCTTAAAAGAGGATCGGGAGTAAAACGAAGGAAGACAAAAAGAAAAAACTAAGTTATCTGCCTCGGAGACCATTATCAAACATAGATTTAATGAAGTATGGGAAAGACATTCCATATTTCAGAGGTGTTTTCATGTTGGACACGTTACCTAAAAAACCATGGAAAAATGAAAGCGCAATCCTGAATCTTGGAAAAAGTAATACGGACGGAAGCCATTGGGTTTGCTACAGAAAACGAGGACACCAAGTCTTATATTATGACAGCTTTGGAGATCTTCCGCCTCCGATTGAGCTTTCAAACTACCTTAAAGGATCAAACATAAAATACAATCATGAACGTCATCAAAAATTTCGCGAAACGAACTGCGGAGCTTTGTGCCTAAAATTCTTATATAATTACAAATAAATGGTTTAAGCCGATATCAGTATGTCTCGAACAATCACCTTGTCAGGAACTTCTTCAATTTTATCAGCGACTTTTGTTCAACCATTAATCTTCAACGATGAAAAGGAATATGGGATCGGGTTGGCGGATTTCCATACATACCATACGATTGCAAACGTAAATGAATCTAACAACATCATAAAGATCGGAAGACATTATATGGAAATACCGAAAGGAAGTTGGGAAATCGATGAGCTAAACATATGGATTAACAACGAACTAAAAAACAGAACACCGATCGCCGAAAAAGATACTTTCTTTCTGCGCGGGAATTTAAACACGATGAAATGTGAAATGAAAAGTGACACCGATGACATCGATTTAACTTCTCCTACATCCATAGCTCCTCTCCTAGGATTTAAAAAAAAAATTTACAATGCCTTTTTAACACATCAATCGCAAGAGACCGTAAAAATAATGGGGGTGGATGATATAAGAATAGAATGCAATATTGCAACCGGCTCATTTGTTAACGAACAACCCTCGAACATTATTTACGCATTTTATCCGGACGTGCCACCAGGCTACAAAATAATTCAACGACCTTCAACGATAATTTATTATCCGCTTAATACAAATACTATTTCAGAAATTAAAGTACGGATTCTAGATCAGGAGAATAGGTTAATCGATTTTCGAGGTGAAAGAATAACTTTAAGATTACATTTTAATCAGCTATGATCGTCTATAAAAGAAAAAAACAGAAAAAATGCAATCCATTCCTTCGAAAAGTATCAAGGAGTGCACAACGCAACGCGACAGTGAAACTTGGTTTGACGAAAACCAATGCGGGATTTCTGAAATCATTACGTCAAGAGTTGAAAAAAAGAAGAAGCTTACTTGTTTCACAATAATAATAACTCGATTTTGCAAATTAATTTGTCATGGAAGATATTCTAAATATAGAGGAGGATATAGTGTTCGACGATTCAATCGCAAGATTTCAACATCATATAATTACACCTCAAACAGGAAGTAGCTATGGACACCTTGCAAAAATTTCATTGGAATTTAGCAACTTAAACGTGAGTACTCTCCCTTCGGAAAGCTACATATACTTGGAAGGGACATTCATAGCGACAACGACAAAAACAGCCCCTTCTCGATCACGGATTTCAAACAATGGCTTCGCTTACCTTTTCGATGAAGCTCGATACTCAATTCACGGAGTCGAAATTGATCGAACAAGGAATGTGGGGATGACAAGCACCATGAAAAACTACGTATCACTAAGCCCATCTGAAAGCGAAGCAATGGTCAACTCAGGATGGGACCCGGAACACGATTATGACAGTTGTGTTGACAAAGATGGCAATTTTAGTGTATGCATCCCTTTGCGAACAATATTCGGATTCGCAGAGGATTACCGCAAAATCATGGTTCATGCCAGGCAAGAAATATCTCTCCTAAGGGGATCGGACGACAAATACTGTTACGAACTAACGGATCCCGCTGGAGCCGTGGAAGAATGCTCAATAACACTTACTCATGTCAGTTGGAGACTACCGTTTGTTCTGCCGGCTCCAAAGCCTAACCTTGACATTCTTCACAAAATTGAAAAGGGTCGCACAGTAAAACTAGCCTTCAGGTCGTGGGAATTATTCGAATGGCCGCAAGTTCAAGCTTCCGACAGTCAAGTGTGGAGCATAAAATCAACAACTGAATTAGAAAAACCTCGCTACGTTATTGTTGGATTTCAGACTGGAAGAAAAGCAAAACAAACAAACAGCGCTTCCGAATTCGATCATTGCTCATTAACCGACATGAAATTGTACATTAACGAAGAATCGTACCCTTACGAAAATTTAAATGTAGATTTTTCCAAGAACCGTTTCGCAGTCCTGTTCGACATGTATACGAAATTCAGAAAAAGCTACTATGGAAAAGGTATAAAACCTCTGCTACAACCATCAACGTTCAAATCAAAAGCACCTTTAGTCGTCATCGATTGCTCAAAACAAAACGATACTTTAAAATCGGGACCGGTAAATTTCCGATTAGAATTTAAATCAAGCGTTAATTTCCCGCCAAACACAGCAGCTTATGCTCTAGTAATACACGATAGAATCGTGGATTATAATCTTCTTGATAATACTGTAACAAAACTCTAATTTTTAACAATAAAATTTTTTTTAAAAAAAATAAATGAAGAGTCTTTTTTTATTTAAACCAATAAGATTAAAGGGGGTGGTCCAAAACCTGAACCAGTGACGTGATACCCGAATCAACCCTTATACCTTTAAAATTAAGTGGTTTCATTTTAGTTGTTTTTGTGCTGCATCGAAATCGTGAGGATGTCCGGTAAGTATTCACAGTACATTTGTTTTATTTTTTTTAAGAAATAGTTTAAAAATAATTTTTTTTTAAGGGAACGTACAAGACAATGAAATAAGTTCGTGTTGGAGCATGGAGGTGGCGGAAGGGATGGACGAGGAGCTTTATGAAGTATTAAGAGATTATTTAGACAGGGTCCCAACCCGTGATGTTTATTGGGACCCTGATTTAGTCCTACGGGAAGACGAGAACGGGGTGGGCTCTAGTGAGGACCTCGTTCACAGGTTAATCGCATACCGATCAAGGGAACGGGACACCAGACCGTACGTGCCGGAGGACGATGCCGGCGTTTCATCGTCTGACATGCCGGTAAGAAAAGCAGTGGTAGTCACACTGCCTCAAAAGTATAAAAATTTGAAATTATATTTTTTTATTTTTTATTTCAGATTGAAAATTTCGAGGATTCGGAGGACCTCGACACCGAAGATTCGCATTCGGATTCGGAAGACCTCGACACCGAAGATTCGGATTCGGAAGATGAGCTGGAAATGGTAAGTTTCAAAAATCGACGGCAAAAAAAAATCCATTCTAAAATCTAATTTTTTTTCTTATTTTCAGATATGATCGACCAATTATTTTCAAGAATTTTGAAAAATTATAAGGACATAAAGTGAACAAGTGAAGTGAATGTAAAAATAATAAGTGTAAAAATTAAAATCTAATTTCGTAAAATAAAAAAGTTCCTAATTTTTAAAAGTTAAATTAATTTTACAAAAGTTCCGGGGCACCTGAAAAAAATTCCGCGATACCACAATTAGATAAACAAGAATTTGAATTTTAAAAAAGTTCCAAAAATTGCTAGGTTAAGTGTAGGTTTGACCGATCGGATTTTCGCCAATGATAATTACAACGTGTGATCAACCTTGGCGACAATTTACATAAAAGTTTGCAGCACCAGTGGGGGCACCTGCGGAAATTTCCGTAATACCACAATTAAAAAACACTCGTATCATTTTTTTTTCTAACCCCCAACCCCTTATCGACAAAACTCCACCCCTTACATACAACCCACAATTAAAAAACACTCGTATCATTTTTTTTCTAACCCCCAACCCCTTATCAACTAAACTCCACCCCTTACATACAACCCACATAGACTCCTCCCAAAATAATACTTAGCTTATGTATTTTTGAGCCAGAAACGACCCATCTTTCACTACTGCGGGAGGAAAATGTATAACGAAGGTGCGAGGCTCTCGGACCCAATTTTTTTTTTTTTTTTAAGAAGGGGGAGAGATGATGAAAATCATTTTAAAAAGTAATTAGGTCTAGATGTCGAGGCGGACACAGTCCGTAATCACGACAAAAATGTTAAAATTCAATTCAGGTTTTCCTAAAAAAGATTAACTTTAATTGAAATTTAAATTTGAAATCCTATTTTGAACTTCTACAAATGTTTTACGTTTTACGGGGGAAGATTTGTTGTGTCGACGGTTTTTTTTTTTTTGTTTTTGGGAAAGAGAAATTAGAAACGCGCAAGGGTTATCTATCGACTGGTGCAACAGAAATTTAAAATTTTCAAAGTGCAGGCTAAGTTCAGGAATTACATTTTTGTTCTCTACTCTGTTCGTATTCGTCCGAAAGGTCCAAAATTTTGCACGCAAGGTCGCGCAAGCATAAGCTATCGATTGGTCGAAAAAAAAATTAAAATTTTAAAGTGACTCAAACTCAGTTGTGACGTCATAATTGCATGATTCGTTTTTGGCGGGCTTTCTAGAATTGACATTTTTTTGCTTTATCGACGAAGTCAGATAAAGCATTGTTTTCGGAAAAAAATTCACTTTCAATTTTTTGATTTTTTTTAACTGCTTTGGGTCTGAATAGTTCGAAAATAGCAATATTTAAAAATGTCTGTGCGTCTGGTTTTTGCTGAATCTTAGTTATTGATCGAAGAATTAATATTTACAGTAAATTTTGCGATTTTAATATTTATGCAAGTTGCTTATTTCCCCGACAAAAAATATTTTCCCGTTAAATCGTTATTGCACTCCAGTTCCCATTAAACATTGAATAAACCTTTTTAAAAAAACTCTAAGAAATCATATGCAGCATATGAGGCGCCCATGGTATAACTCACATAAAATCGCAAACATTATTCACTTCGTAACTGATTGATTCCCCTCTAAAATAGAAAATAAGAGAGGAAATCGTAAGGTAGGCGATCCACTCGGGCCTATATTCGTTTTCCCCTCATTAAATTTAAAAACCAAAATCGGTTATATCACATTAAGAAAATCCATCTCACAACTTGCCTTTCTCTCCCCCCCCCCCAAAAAAAAACAAGCACATACGCCATTATTCACCCGACATTCTTTATTTTATTTTACGACGTGCTAACCCCCCCAATCTGATGGGTCGTATAAACGCTTCGGGTTAATCGATTTGATTTTTCTTTTTTAGCAAAAAGAAAAAAAAATCGGAATCGTCACGAAAAGATTTCCAATATAAGTTCCTAAACCTTTTTCGCCAGAATGATTCTTTAGCAATCACCGTCATCCCCGGAACCGGAAGAGTTTCCCTCCAATCGAAAAACGGCACATACAAACTTTTAGAATTATAATATCTTCAGATGATGATAAAAAAAAAAAACGAAAAATCTTGGCTTATATCTTCTTTCTTGATTTTTATTTATAATGCAAGACATGGGGAAACTCGTGCTGAGCTTATAGCTAACACGTAAAAAATTTTTTCCCCGTTAACGAAAACGAAGTAATCTGGAAGAAAATCTTATGAAAGTCGAGCAACTTTGATAAAAATGTTTTAGCTAAAAATCTTTTTTTTTTTTTCCTCCCGTAAGATGGGAATTCACTGGGATAGAGTCGCTTCGACTTGGAGACTGTATTATCATCCCCCTATCACCTTTTTTTTTTCACCCTCCCGTTATAAGGGAATATCTTCAATTTTTTCCTATTATTAGCCATTGTAAGTAAGGATATAACTTTATCCGTTTTTCTTTTTTTTAAAGTCGGGAGTATTGACAAGGTGTCAGGATGTTTAGCTTATCGAAAGGGATTTGAATAGCAACTTTTGTTGCGCTTATTTTTGAAAAGTTTTTTTCGGTTTGTGCCTGCTTAGCTAGTGCCAACCCGGAAAACATTTCTAAGAGTGCCACCGGGATCAGAGCAGTAGGCTTAAAAGGTCACAACTAAACTCCTCATTATCATAATTACTCGGATATTTGTTTTCATTTTTACATGCATTCCATGAAAAGCGAGCCTTAGGACGATTTCATAATTTGTTAAAAATAAGGAAAAGTGTCTCGAAAATTTGATTTGATGGATGCCGGGAGTTAGTAAATGGTTGAAAAAAGATATTTACTGAAGAAAACGATAAAAGTTCTTGTAAATTTTTGTTTTAGATTGAAAAACCAGCCGATTCTTATCTATCTGGCACCCATTCGGGAAAATTCTGTTAAATGTTTTTTCAAATATTATTGGGAAAGTATTAGAAATTAAGAATTATGTGTATTGCGTGGGAACTTCAGCTGGGAAAATACAGGGCTGGTTCCCGCGAGCGGAAATTCAAGTACCCGGCGATCTTATGCAAGGCCAAGTACCAGACAAAGTTGTAACCTTAAGAGAGGCAGTTGCAGCTCAATCACTCTTCGGTGGACAAGGATTTAGAAAATTTCAATGTAATTTTTGCAAAAACCAGTGTCAGACCAATAGGTGCAAGTGCTTCAAATTGAATTTAAATTTTACAATCAATGTCACTCTTCCCAGCACACATGCAGAAGTAAAAATTTGTCCGTCTAGTCCGTCTGTCTGTCCGCGGCAAAAGTTACACACCTAAGTGCAATAATACATTTTTTAAAAATATGAATTTTCATTTAAAATTATTTGGAAATTTTAATTTTTTTCTTTTTAAAGACTAATAACATTCATTTTTCCAAAAATGATTAAAACAGTTTCGCATTTAAATATTTGGAAAAAATATTTGGCATCCGACGAAATGGCTATAATTATATTTGGTATTTGATCAAACGATTCAAATCACTTCGGCATTTGTTCAAACGGCTAAATTCGTCGGGCTTTTGATCGATTGATTTACCCATTTCGGATATTTGACAAAGTGCTTTTCATTTGGTCAAATAAATGATTTAATTTAAGATTTTTGAAGATTTTATGGACGATCTTCCAAGTTCAGGTGTAACGCCCGTGACTCGTGGAATGCATGATTAGATCTTAACTTTATCATTCTCACAAGATGTAAGTCCTAAAGCTTATTACTACACCGGCTTTTGACATAGCGGATATGCCAAAATAACTAATTGGTATGAGTCCTAAATCAAAATTTCATATTTTCACCCCTTTCTCATTTTTTTTTCCGAGGCAGAAATATTTAATTGAAATGAGGGGAAGAGCAATGGAATTACTAACAATATTACCACCGGTCTGCCTGCGAAATCTCCTGCTCCATCTCTGTTTTCAAAATCCCTCCCGTTCCCCACGAACCCTTTTCATTTTCTCACACCTACATCACTTGTAATGTAGACTAAATGGATTCACATAGAAGTCAATTGTTTCAATCGATGGCCACAACTAAACTCCTCATTATCATAATTAAATGGATTATTCGAATATTAATTTTCGCTCCCCGATTTATTTCATTTTAGAGGTATGAGGGCGATTTTTCTTTGATACTTTGAGAAAGTATTGAGGCCTCAAGCACAATTGATCAAGTTGTCACTTGCATAAAACTTGCTACTCTTACTTATCTAATTTTTTTTTAAAAATAATTTGGATGTAAAAAATTTTCTTAATTTTCCTAAAGTCAACTTTTCTAAAAGAAAAACTATTTCCAGTTACCAGTTTTGTTCACTCATCCTATTAAATTATTTTCCGTTTTAGAAACCAGCCCTAACTAAAAAAATCCATTCCCTTTTAAACGTTTCCTTTGACTCAACAAAAAAAAAAAAAAAAAAAAAGATAATAAATGAAAAGAAAATGATTCGGGAAAAAGAAAAAGTCAATTAGCTGTACATCACTTCAAACTGACGTTCCGACACAAGTGCTTTCCAAATTCAGTTTTATTACTTTTTTCAGATGTACCAGGAAAAACTGAAGCCGGCCTTCTCCGAAATAAAAAAAGAAATAAAAATTAACTTACCCCGAGTTTATTTATTGCATTTCAATCTTAAATAAACTTCCCCACCGCGATTAATTATTAATCCCAGAGATGTGTACCTCCGCGAAACTCATACCGAAATGCGATCACAATTGACCGGGTAATCTAAACCATGGGTGTATTTGAATATCTCATGTGTAACCATGTCATATCCGTTTTTGTGACGTCATATCTCTTCTCTATCAATCTCATTGATACATTCATTTGGGATTTTTTTTTTCATTTGTCCTGCACATGGATCCTATAATTCAAGGTTGCCCAGACATAAAGTTCATATCTAACCATCTTCCCCACTGTGAATTATGTTAATATCGAAGATTGCCTAAACTTCCGGTTTGTTTTAAGGGGGAAGGTTCCTGATTTGTAGGATTTATTTGTTACTAATGAAAAGCAAGGATAAACATTTCCTATTCTTCACGGATTGTGACTTTTGAATACTGCGAAACTATTGTGTGGAGAGAGAAGTATCGGACCCTTCAGGAAATGACTTATTCTAAAAAATACAATAATTATTATTGCGTTTTGGTTGTCGAATTCCAGAGTTGCAGTCTTTCAGATTATGTTAATTAAGGATTTTTATTATTATTGATTTTGTGGGGAATTTTTTTATGTTACAGTTGAGTAAGTCAACTGCTCAGGAGACTATATTTCAAACGATGATGAGACCGAGGAAGAAACAAAGCTACCAGAGAATACGTAGTACTAAAAAAAACTACTTGGCTACATGGAACGGCGCAGCAAAGACAGACGACATTTTTCATGGAGTTGGTCGAACAAACAGCTCAGTCCCGTTCAACATTGAAAAACTTAAAAAAGGCGGATGACGAGGTAGGCTCGTCGGCTTCAGTGGGCCGAGCACGTAGCGCGGGCACCCTCGCCTCGGACTATAAGGCAGGTACTTGATGGACGCCCTACAATTCCAAAGCCTCAGGGCAGACCGCAGCTTCTTTGGGAAGACAACGTATCTAGAGATGCGGGTCGGTTGGGAGTCCCCAATTGTCGAGTCACCTGCCAAGAAAGATCGGTGTGGAAAAATATCTGCGATGCAGCGATAGGGCTACAGACCCTGTAAAGCCATAGTAGTAGTAGTAATAGCTAGATTAATATGAGGAGACCGGTAACCGGTGAGGCATGTTTTGTCTTGCTCAAGGAATGGCGTCCTTGCCCTGTGGTGAGCTCCCTTCTCAGGGTTATGAGTTAGTGGAGGGCAGCAGCTTCGCTAATACTGACCTAGGACTGAAGATGGTAGTAATCGGCAAGGCCTAGGCTCAGGTACCGGGAGGCAGAGTTGGATCAATGGTATAACTCCCGTACTGCGATGTGGAAGATTATGGAAAGTCACCACATTATTTGATTTTCCTAGTAAAATCATCAATGGTTGGCCATGATGATCGCCAATCTCCGACGAGGAGTGGGCATTTAAAGAAGAAGAAGAATATGAGGAGAAATTTATTTTGCGCCCTGCTGGACCGAGATAGAGAAAAAATGAGAAAAACTCCTACTTGGGTCTTGTTAATTTGTTCCCCTTTTTTCTCTTTCATCAACAAAGCAACCTTCTGGGTGCCTGACTTAGGAACCAGAATAACGGTAAAGTTTCCTCCTCCTTTCAAAAGGAAACACCAGAAGCTTTTCTACTTACAGCTCCATAAACAAAGTGTCAACCTATTGATCAAATTCTCAGAAATTTAAAACTTTTTCAACTTCATTTCCACCGCGGTTAAACACTAACAAACTTCTCGACTCAATCTATCAAGAACTTAAGCTATGATCTTAATCCCTGATTTTCTTCGTTTCGGTTTAAACTACCAACTTTCAATTTTGATTTAATTCATCCGAGGAATCGCGCCGTTAAAAAAAAAATCTAAAAATATCACTCCGTGGTTAATTAATAACGAAAAATAAATTTAACCCAACCGCGAAAACCCGTGTAAGATATTAAAATCCTTTTTAGGGATTGAAATTACAGTTGGCTAACCTGCTCAGTGCTCAATATCCCGATCCGGTATAAATATACATATGGATTTCACAAATAAGTAAGTCTTGATTGAGATAAAGGTAGCTTTAAATCATTAGGAAACTCGGAAACTGTGTTAAAAGAACCATCGAAGAGTAAAAGGAAGGTGTGGATAGCAGAGTTATTTTGAAACAGTACGGTTCACTGAATTAGAAAGGGGAAATAAGGGTTGTCAAAGAGTTTGCACCAAGTTAAGGGTTGAACTAAATGAAAAGAGAATCTATCTCCCTTGATCGCGATGTGTGTCACGATAACCCATCTTTCTCTTTTTTTGCAGAGGTCCTTGTCCCTTTCACTGGTCAAACGAAAATTTTTAAAAAAAAAGTGGGGGAGGATGAAAATTCGCTAATTTGAAAGGAAAAAAAAAACGTACTTACCCTAGTTGAAAGGAAATTTTTTTTTTTCAAACGTCACGCCTTTCTGCATTCGGCGATGCACCATTAACTGTTAGGACAAAATGACTTTGAATGAGGACAATCCTGGAAAATAATGTCGTACAGCACCTGATGGAATGATTGATAAAACATAAAAATTTTTTATTATTATTATGATAAAATATAATGCCGGTCACGAGATAACGTGTCCCCATTGCCACTTCATATGAATATTTCGATTATTGTAACACATTTAGGATGTTGCTGGATTTCCGCTCCTCATTATTTATTTCCTGTATCATTAATTTACCATTTTTTAAAAAATAAAAATATTTTTTTCTAAAAAAAAAAAATTTAAGGAATGAATTGAAAGTTACTTAAACGATGTCTTTAGTCGGGAATTAAGTTAGCGCAAGAGTTTCCCTCCAATTAAATTAGGGAGACGTCGTCCAAACGGACAGATAACGAAACAAATCCTTGATCGCCGCAAAGGATCTTTGAATGTACGGGTAATGAGATTACAAGTGTTGGCTTCATCTTTCCTTTATCACAGCTTTGGGTTTTAGTGAATCGTTTAAAAATTAGAAAAGGGTAGCGGTTTGGTTTGAGTTATTTTGAGGGGAGAGTTTTCGGGATTTGAAGGTTTGCGGTTGATTTTCAAGATTCGACGGTAGGGACAAATTAAATTTTTTTCAACTGGGGGTAAGCAAAGGGTGTGGTACCTAAAATCACTGACTTATTATTTGCAAAACTCTGATTAAAGTCTTATTCGAACTGAGGAGAGAGTTGGCTTTTAGAAATTAAATTCTGCTCCTTAAGAAAATCATAGCTATTCCTGCTGCTTAGTTTGAGACTAATTTAAAAATGGTCTAAGCGCAAGCAATTGGTCGAAGCTTTTGCACGAGAAACGTGGAAGCTCAATCCAGTTAAAACGAAAGGAGGATGCCAAGATTCGGGATGGGATTTTAAGAAACATGTGAGAATATAGTGAAGAATATAATACAATATATTAAAACGTATAGTGCTCTATATTGTGCAATATATTGACCAATATATTAAGAAATATATATTTTTGAATTTTAAAGTCCAATTTCCCCATTATAGCATTCATTGCCCCGGAATCAACCAAGCATGGTTAGAGTCTTTATAGATGACCCTTCATAGTGGTCAAAAGCTTGCATCAATATCTGCATCCACTTAAGTATTACATGTAGGGCAGAAACATCCCGGATCTTGGCATCATCCTTTGCCATATGAATACTTATTTGGCCGCAATTTAAAGCTTGTTCCCATCTTGAAATCGAGCCAAATTTTTTGGGTAACAGAAGCGGGCCGGGTTGGAGAAGACTGCCATTTTCCAGCTAGTAAATTGGTGGTCTAAACACTGATTTGTAGCGGCCTCTGTGGTTTCGAGTACTATAGCAAGATGGTGTTGGTTATTTGTGCATGGTGCAAAAAGGAAATATCCTGAAGATCGCACTAAAGGGCTGGATGGAACAAAAGAAACGCTTTTGGGAAAAAAAGTTTCCTAGATGCGCCATTTTAGAACGTGAACAGATTTGACCCCTTAGAGGCTTCCCTGGTTGATCCTCGACTGGCAACTTTTTAGATAGTAATGAGCAAAACACTGCATAAGTAGGAAATTCTGTAAGACAGGGCAACACTCAATATTTGGTGTAAGAAATGAAAAAAGTGGCTTCGGATTTCGCGCGATGTATGTTGTCAACGAAGGAGTCGGCTTCATCCTTTGTAGGGCCAATGGAATAGAGCAGTAGCTGTAGTGGTAGTGGTGATGGTATTTGCCCTAGTGGTAGTAGAAGTAGTAATAATAGCAGTAGAATTAGCTGTAGTGGTAATAGACTAATTTACTCATTCTGTCGGCTCTACAAATCCCGAAGCCATCCTATTACTTCCACAGAATCTTTACAGCTTAATCCTCAGCCACAAACTTTGTTTCTTCACTTTTACGGTTTAAAAATTCTGCTGGACAACTGCAACACGTTGCTTTATTTATGCAGAGCGCCATATATTCTACCAGACAACTCTCTAGGTACCCTCTCGCCAGAGAAAGCCTAATTGGCTAGACTCTGTGGTGCGAACTCTTTGTCACAACAGTGGCGACGGCCACCAACCAGACCCGTAACCAGAGAGCCAGGTTAGGAAGGGCTTGAAATGACCCCTTATTACATCAAGGATATGGAAAACACATGGGCCATGGACGGGCCTGCCACCAACCAACTCCAACCTTCCCCGCCCCCCCCCCCCCCCCCCCCCCGCGAAAAAATCAGCAATGGCGCTACTTTGTCACCAACCTAAATCTTTTTCTCCATAAAAAAGAATTTAATAAAAAGATTTTCATTTCTAAAAATGAAAAGCTTAAAAAAGGAAACCCAAGAAAACATAACAAAACTTTTTAATTTGAATGAAAACCCATCGACTATTATGTCGAACCGTTTATCGACAGCCATTCCCTCATCCCCCTTTCACACTTAAGTCGAAAAGTCAACTCTCCAAACCGACCTCATTCTCAAAAGGGAAAAGGAGTAAATCCTGTTAGGAAATGCAAAACCGGAAGTTAACAATACCAATTCCCGATCGAACAATTATTCAATTCCCCACATTCCCCCCGCGCTTTGAAATATTATTGAAAACCAAACGCCGGGCATTTATTTAGTGGGATTCCCAAACAACAACGACAAAAAATTGAAAAGTCCTTCATTTTAAAAAAAAATAATAATAATAATAAGAATATTAATCGAGTGGCATTATCGACAACGAACACTCGGACACTGTTGAATAACACAAAATTCTTTGTCGCAATTTTATTAGGACACATAGAACTTTGTAATATTAAAGGAATGTTATTGGAAGCATTCGAATGATCAAAGGGCAACATGGTGGATTGTTTTGCATTAAAAGGGCGAGAAGTAAAGGGAAATATATATGAGGATAGGTCGGAGGTGTACAAATATTATTTTTTTCGCCCTGTTGGGCCAAAGTCAGGGTCGGAGGTAGGAAAGAGAGAAAAATCAAGGTTAGGAATATGCACGAGGGATTTATCGAAAATATTTGCAGATAGAAAGGTCTGGGCAATTAATGCCCGCGGTCCTGCTAAAAAGAATTTTAAGCACGAAAAATAATTTTTTTAAAATTATTTATTTCAATTTATTTTCAATTTAAAAAAAAATTGGCATTGATTTCAAATATTGGTCACCCGCTAATGATATTTAACAATTCCTCGCATGAATAATTAGCTAGAAATAAAAAGCCAATGGGGAAGAGGGGGAGAGCAAGGGGGGGAAGGTAAAATTTATACAAATGCTGAAAGAGTGACAATATACCCTCCCCTTTGTAGTAAAAGCGGCAGCGGCAACAACAGCAGCGACAGTGGCATTATATTCACGTATCCATTTTGCTTTTCCTCTTTGTAAATGTGCTGTTACATGAAAGGAAATCGAAGAACGGAACAACTAACGTTATTATTGAAACAAGGGACGTTCGGAAAGTGTTTTTTGGAGGGATAGAGAAAATGATAATTAGGTTGGATGGGATGAAACCAACCGGAACGCAAAAAATTATGACTGCCTGAAAAATTAATTTATCCGACTCTTTTACATGGCCTTATGAATTTTTTTACTTCCGGTTTTTGTACGTAGGTTTCTGGTAAACGAGGGAGAATTAATGTCCCTTCCAGTATGCTGGTCCGTTTGGTGGTGTCTTTCGGCGGTTTTAGTCCGATGAAATCCTTGTTCAGCTCCATTACTAAAAATTTAAAAAATTAACAGGGATTTATTATTCGTTACTTCTTCTATCGTTGCTTTTTCGGGATAAGGTAAATTTTCTTGTGCTTTCGGTTTCTGCTATGTCTTTTTCGAATCCTTTAAATTTTTGCATCCCTAATAGGAAGAGGAGGATTATATGAATTTTTTCAGATGGAGACGGGTTAAGTTATTGAATGATACTTACATTCTTGGTAATCGATTTTCATCAATCCTTTCTCGGATAAATATGTAGGAGGTTCTATTTCGGGATGAGTTTTTAGCCAGTTCGAGAATGCTATGGTTGATCTTAGATTTTCGATCCCGCCCCAGACGGTTTCCATTGTGTCTAAGCCGTGAGGAACTCTTTGACATTCAAGCCACGTTTGCCTGACGAAATTTTTGGGAGGACGATATCGCAATGGGGGAGATTCTTTTGGCAGGAGTTTCCCAAATGCGTAGAGTCTTGGTTGACGTTCTTCGGCTTTAACGTCCTGCATGAGGTATTGTCTCAGTCCAGCTCTTGTGGCATGCTAAAATTTAAAATATCATTATTGTTCAGATAATGGCCAAAATAAATTTTAGGCCTAAGCTACAACTAGGCCGAGCAAACGTGAGGTTTTTGTGGCTGGCACTTATAGAGACCCTGGAAGGTCAATTCTGGATCGGCTTGGCCTCCTCATGACATTGGAGCCACCATGCCACAAATAAATACTTACCTGCGGCTCGTTTCTTAAATTTGCTAGACTCTCCGGCACTGTTGGCATCTCTTTGATTCGTATCGCTAAGGCTTTAGCAGCTGGCATGTCAAATCCTATTTGAAATAATTCTTGCAGAGTAGATTCGTCTATTGATGTTTCGTTAGGATCTCCTCCGAGTGATTTGTACCAGTCTAAGAAGTCTTGGATAATCTGTACATTAAAAAACCATTTTTTTAATGCAATGCTTGAATGATTCGTTAGATAAATAAAAGACAGCAAACCGTTTTGGTAATTTCGCCAGATTTTCTTCCGAGATTTTGCCTTGCTTCTTCTTCAGACGATTTCCTGCTGATTTTCTTCAGATATTTCAAATATGGATTGTCTTCTTTTTTTGCGGGTTTAGGATCTCTCGTAATTGATCTAAACGACAAAATAAGTTTGTTACGCAAGGTTTTTTTTAGCCCATTATCAGTGGATTTAAAGAGGGCAGGAGGAGGGGCAAAATGTTTTTGCCCTTTCTAAGCTTTAGGCATATCCCAGTCTTCCTCTGAAAAACTAGGAATGACACTACTGGCCTTTTATTGAGCCAGAAAGCCAGGAACCGAAGGCAATGGCGGCAGGGCTCATTTTTGGCCATACTGAGAAATTCTCCTTGTGCAGGCCCCTCGACACTTGATTGCGAAGTTGCTAACACAAGGAAAACTAAATTTAAAAAGTCTGCTTACAAAAATGAAATAATCTTCTTAAATAACCTAAGAGGAAAAAAGTAACCAAAGAGCGAAAGGAATTTTCCGAAGAATGGGGAAATATCTGTTAAAAAAATATTTCACCTTAGCCCCTATTAAAATTTATACAGTGAAAACATGACAACTCAAATAATCTTTTATCCTTCATTTTCGTTCCCAATAATTCTTTTATTTCCGAATCTAACTTACTCTCTAAAAGTTGGGGGATTGACTTGTAAATCGTCTGAGAGATCGCTCCGGATTCCGATTTCCGTTTCGACAAAATGTATAAATTCATCTACCATTTTGTCTTCCTCCTCGGCGGCATCTTCCATTTTGCACGTATTCCCGCTGTAATAAGGACTTCTTTCCGGATCTAACCCCAATACCGGTGCTAATTTTTGATAAGTTGAATATGGCACACATTCTGATATTACTGAACTTCTCTTCAACCCGTTCTACAAAACAAAATAAATAATTATCCGAAAAAATTTTTAAATCGTCGGGAAATTTTTAATTTACCTTTAAATTACTTTTGAAATTACAAATAGGATGAAAACAGAGTTTCCCGTGGGAATGACTTTCGTGTAGCTCGAAATTTTTGGGGACATTAGAACTTGGAGCTTGTTTCAAAAAATAACTTTTAGGCCGGACGACGTTTTTCGAGGATTTGGATTGAAGCTTGGTTAGACGAGATATTTTCCGGGTTAGGTAGCTTGTTTTTTTGACATCACGTTCACCTGTATCACTTATTCTAAGGGTAACCCGTGCTCCCTCTGAATTTATTCGAACGACCATGTTGATTAGTTATTATTTACATTTATCAAGGTTTTGATTGGTTATTTCGAAAAAGCAGAACACTTTACCTTTTTCTCTTCTCCAAGTTTTTCGATGAAGTCGTCTAAATATTTTTTAAATTCTTTATCAGTGTATTCTAACGAACATTGGGACACTGTTCTGAATAATTTTATCTTTGACATTCGCCGTTTCCCCATTTTTCGTGAGTGTCAAGGGATTGGTTGTTACGGTGATGTAAACAACGAGTTTAATCGATTCTTGGAGGGAAATATTTTCAAACTGTTTAAGGAGGCCCTACTTGATGATTGATAGATACGGTTTTTTAGTGACGTAGCAAGGGTACCATAGGCCGGAAACTTTTTTTTAGTTTCTATGGTGACAATGTCCCGGACTCTATCGCCAGTTTTAGTTCCAAGTCCTGGTGCTGACTGCCAAATTTTTGACCAATGAGAAAACGATATTGAAGGCTGCCAGCTGCTGCCAATGGGCTGCCATGTTGTTCCATGAAGGTGATTAATGCCATTGGTTACAGAGGAGACACCTAGCGCAATCAGTGAACAAAACCAGAACTATTTTCTGCTACATGTTGGAGGACCAGTTTGAAAGATAAGATTCCAGACCTAGGATCAGGCGTTAAGGGGCCTTTTTGGCGGAAAAAGGGCTGAATTTATCTCATTTTCCCCGAAAAATACGATTTCCCTGCTGATTTTATTCTTATTTTCTGCCTGGCAACAAAAAATTGTTTAAATGAATGTTTTTTATTAATATGATTGCGTGCGATGCTAGTGCTACATAATATAATTGGAAACAATGTTTTTATTTTACAGATTTGACACTCAGATAACACGTGTAATTTCCATACTTTTATAGGTGTTCGTAAACTGACGAGCTAACGTTTTTTGAACTAAGAAATTTCAAGCGGAAAGTTAACTACGCTTCATCGTCCCTGTCGAAAAACTCAATATGGCGCTTACTTTTGAAAATGGATAGTTTCATAAAGAATAAGAAACAAGGTATTTCCTTCGAAGTTTTTGAAGCCCCATTGCCGCATCATTGATTCCCCTCCAAGCAACTCTCATCATGGCAGGTGACCCGCCTGTCAAGGACTCCTAACTAACCCACATCATTAGTCACCACTTCGTTGTTTTCTCGGCGAAACCGCTGACTACCTATAAGGCATTGGGCTGGGTGTCCTTTAAAGGGAATTTGCCATATCATCCGCTACCGAGACGGATGAGGAGACTGACCACATGATCCCAACTATTAAAGTCACCGTTGCCTTGATCACATTAGGAATGAGAGGGTGCTAGAGAGCCTGAAAGGAGAGAGTCCCCAACTAAATTGCTAATTTTTGACTGACTGTGACCAAACGTGAGTTAAGTATCGAGAAGCAGATGTCGTATGACGTCACCACCAATCAACTATTTAGGTCACAGCCAATGAGAAGCCAGGATTTTGATGTACAGAGTTGGCGACTCTCTCCTTTTAGGCTCTCTAGAGGATGCTCATCGGCCAGTTAAGAGTTAAGAGTAACAATGCCTCTTCGCAGTAGAGATACCCCCTCTAATATTGAGGTCGCGAGATGTAAAAAGTTCGTTACACTCCAGCTACCCAGCTGGACTGTAGACCAAGACAACTTCTAGGCGTCTATAGATCGCCTGATAGTCTGAGTACCCAAGCAGCACAAGATGTTTTGTGGGACTTGAGCCGATTTGCAGACGTCTGCGTAAAGCGGTAAAGTCTCAACAAAGGTCCAGAAGACTCAGAAGAGATCTAGAAGTCTTAAGTGTGCTACTTGAGATATTGATTTTTAGCAATGTTTATTCGAACTTGGTAGCCGCCAACTCACACTTAGCACTTTCTTCCTTTGAATTCCACACCTTTCCTTTTCAAAATTTATTTATGTTTACGTTTATAGTTTATTAATCAATAATTTTATTATAAATATATTTTTTTTATAGGTTATTTAAATAATGGTAAACGAATTCGTCGAATTATCCCCTAAAAGCAGCGATTCCAAACGAGAGGAAGAAGAATCCGTCGAAGCCCGAGACCTAGATTACATGTATAGAAGCACACCGCGGGGTGGTAAATATCAAGAGCAAGTAAGCAACCCTTCGGACGATGAAACAACATCATCATCCCTTATCCCTTTGCCGGATAGTTTGAATAAGATGAGAAATGAGCTCAAGCGAACGATTAATAAAATTGCCGATTCTCCTATTAACCCTCCGATATCCTCAAAATTCGCGGCATCATTGGAAGAGCTAAAGAAAAAATATTCGACGAGCAAAGAAGCAGCAGTTGCTATCAAAATGAATTCGGTTAACACGATGTTGGATGATTTGTTGAGTAAAAACACGAAGGAAATCCCTGTACAGGATTTGGATAGTTCGATAACAGGTACGGTGGGGGGAAATGTTTATGATGGAATGTTTATTTTCTATTTGGGTTAATATAGTTATTAATATTTAGATGAATCAAGTTTTTCATCATCTATGGACCGTTGCAAATGTGGACAGTTTATAACGCATCCTGTAGGGGCTAATGTTTGCAACTTCACGAAGCATCCGTACTTCATGCATGACTCCTCGTGTTGTCCCAGCTATAATTATGGGAATTCATCGTCACCTAAGCGAGGTATGGGAAAATATCAGATGATGATATTGTCTTTTTTTGAATGAATATGATAAAATCTAGTTTTTTTTGTAGATCAGGTTTCGATTGGGAAAAAACGTTCGTTTTTTGAAAGGATTCAAGATTTTCAGGTTAAGGATAAAATACAAGCAGTTTATAGGTCTATGAATAAGTCGAAGTTTAGGAATAAGGTGAAGAAAGAAGATAGTGAGTCATTAGGTTTTCAGGGTTAGTCTGTATTTGTTTTTTTATCGAGAGGAATTAACATAATTGGGCCAAACCTCTGACTGGAGTCTGTGATCGTGATTCGTCGGGCGCAAGACCAAAGTTGCCCAGACCGGTAGCCAGGGGGTCCCTGGCAAATTCTTGGAACCCCTCTGGAAAAATTTTTGGCCCACATGCTTCCTATTCTCCAAATTATAGCAAATGTTGTGCCTCTCCTAGCCCTGCAATCTGGCTACGGGCCTGAGTTGCCTTCTTTTAATCAAAAATCGTGTCCTGCGGTATATTTTAGGCGCAATGTAGGATTCTGCACTCGGTTGGCTACAACTGAGGATATCGCGATCACGATATCTGAAACCTCACTGAACAACTTCGCATGTGCAGGACCATTCCGTACCAGCTCTCATTTACCTTGGAACGACCCTTACGACATACTGTGAGAAAGAAGCTTACCTATTTCTGTCTTTGCAGGTATCCCTCCCCCTTATGATTATGCAGAAGTAACTAAAAGAAGATTGCACGATGATTGTGATATGTGCCAGCCTACTCATCACAAGGTCCTTATAAAAAATTCCAATTTCAGCTTGCTAGTAGGGAGTGGACACTTCGCTAAGTTTTCTGCTGCATAGGAGTACGCCATTTGAAAACTCGGAATTGGTGTCCACAATTCTCCAATCTCAATGTTCGGTTTTCGATCCGAAAAATGGCGGCTGTCAAATTCGAGATCATGGAAACTTCCAGTTTTCAAAATGGCGTACCCCTGTAGCAGACGACTCATCGAAGTGTCTACTCCCTTTTAGGCTCTTTACTTGCTACCCTTCATGGGATTCTAAATTTACTTCATTTCAGAGAGTAATAAATATGCAGCCGAGAGATTCTTATCCCGCTCAGTTTGTCTACTCAGCTTACCCCATCGATGAAAAAAAATGCACGTGCCCAAAGCCAGATATGAAATGTACGTGCCCTCCTCAGTCACAATCCTCTCATATTAGGTGTACCTGCCCTGGTAGATTAGCAGAGTGTACTTGCCCTAGGAAATTAGTATGTACTTGTTCTTCGAGTGAATTAAAATGTACTTGCCCATCAAAAACTAAAACTCGCAGGATACAAACTGAGCAGGAAATTATTTGCGCGTATGGTGAATGTCAAACGGATGGGCAAGATTTTCAGAAAAAACCAAGTAGAAGAAAAAGTGAAGGTAAAGAAAAAATTGTGAATCGGAAAAGCATTAAACAGGAATACTTATTTCGCCGTTTTGTTGCAGAACAATGTGGAGATAAGCCAGAAGAAAAATCTTCATGGGAACGACCTTTAAAAGTTGAAAAAGTTACTCAAACTTCAGGTCGGGGAGCTTGAAATCTTAACACGTGCTTATTGTTAAGATTTAGCTATTAAAAATAATTTTTATTTTGCCAATAGGAGAAAGATTAAAATTGCCTTTAAAAAATATGCCTGAGAAAATTGATGTGTATTATTTCGATCATGGTAATTCTGCGTAAGTAATATTTTTTTAAATATGTTTTTTGGTGAACTTGCACAAACTGCAAGACTCTGAAGCTCTGAAGCCCCTGAAAATATATTTCAAACACCTATAATTTTTATTTTAGGTATTATAAAACGACGGATAATCATCCTGCCAAGTTTGCGGAGTATTTAGTCGAGAAAACAGATCGTTATGCGAATAAATTTTGGGCAGAGATGTTCGGCACAATACAGGTTGTGTTTGCCTTCGTTACTTCTTTTATTCTTCAATTGTATAGGTAAATCACATGATTTTCTTTTGCAAATTGAGCCTAGTAGATATTTTGAGAATAAATTCTTTTTCCAGGTTTCTGTTCACTAGCATAATTCGTTCACTTACAGTAGGACTTCTACAGATTTTTTCTGATTATTTTTTTAAGCCGCTATTAACGATCCTCTTCAATGGAATTATTCAACCGATATTAATTTTAGGTAAGTTAAAAATTTTCTCTGCTTTTTCATTTGGCGCCATCAGTTCAGTCGTGTTGCGAATAAATCATGCGGCCTAAGGTAAAGCGCCTCTCTTATTTGGCATAGTTTGCGATTTAAGATTTGGCTTGGCTTAGTAGATTGGGGCTCCTAAGCGACTTTACCTTCGCAGATTAAACCCATTTTCATGTTTTTTATCCTCATCCAAGTGACTATCTCGTCCTCTCCTTTTTCCAGCATATAATATAGCCACTTCCTTCAAGGATCTCTGCGAACCAATATCCCAAACATGCGGATTCTTCATTAGGGAACTAGCTCATATTTGCAGGGCCTGTAGACTCGTTGAAATTAATCAAAATAATTGTAAAAATCCTTCTTGTACATGTAATAATAAAGTATAGCAAACGCAAACTTACTTTCTTCCTCCCAATTAAGATAGCATTACTAAAATATGAACAAAGCTTCCATCTTACAGATTTTTAATGAACTATATAGTACTAAAATTTCTCGTATAGATGGATTTTCAGTCAATATTTTTTTCTGATTCAAAAACTTGCTACTTTCATTTCTTCGACTTTTTATGCCCTTAAATTTTCGCTAAATTAACGTTCAGCAACCAAGCGACTAAATTTAACGTTGCTACAGCACATTTTTTGGGCAATACTATGATTTTCATGACCAACTAAGGTTAGTCGGTAAAAAAGATTCTCACTGACACAAAACTGCTCTATCAATAATCATTTTCCATTTTAAATTTTTGCGGAAAACTCTAATAAATGCATTGTAATTAAAATTTCTAAAAAAATCGCTCCTAATTTTTAAAAATGACAAGTATTTAGGGATTTTTTCCCATAAAACGTAATTTTTCGTTGTAATGTTGGCCAACCTGCTTCGTAAGAAAATACGAATCAATATGGCTACATAAGTAATGGAGGTGTGACTATATGTGTAAAATGTTTGATAAAGTATTAATATCCATGAATGATTTCACAGTATTTTTCACAATTTTAAAACTTAAAAATGTAATGAAAACAGGAATAATACATTAGATTAAATGTGATTTAATATCAAGGTAGGGTTAACTTAACAAAAACGAAACCAATCCCGATTGTTTGAATCTTAATTTTTTGTAAACAATTTTTAAAACATCTTGAAATGTTTTGCTCTGATGGAGTTCGCCTGTTGAATATTTCGGTTGATTGTCATGGTTCATATATTTAACTCATTAACGACGACTTTCTCTGCAGTTAATTCATTTGTCTGGATAAACTCTAGTCAAGTAGGTCGCAAGGATGTCGGTTTTTGTATTCTCCCAAACCATTTGGGTGTGTGCGATTGTATCGGTCGAATGAAAACATCCTTTTTTTTTCTCCACTCTAATTTTGTTCTTAAACTGTCAGATTCAGTGAGTCATTTAGAAATTGAAGGTCTGTGTGAGTATTTTATATATTTATGAATTTCAGTTTCAAAATAATCCATTTATAATGAGTCTCATTTTTTTTTTTTATTACCTTATCTGTCAGGTATATGAATTGTGATTCCTTAATTAAAACACTTGAGGCTTGAGTAAAGTCATATGAAATAAACATTAATTGCATATCTGGTTAATTAGTTCCTGGCAATATGAATAATAAAAAATTTATAAACGAGGCTTATGCAATTTTTTTGTCTTTACTCTCACTGGAAACGAGTGTTAATTTTAAATTCTTTCATTTGATAGCTGTGTAATATGATGTTTAAGTGGTTAAGTGTCAGTAATTTCTGGTGTTTTTCATTATGGTGTGAATTGGTCAAGTGTAAGTTTGAATGTAAGTACGAAGTGTGGTTAAGATTAGGAAAAGTCAGAGAGATGAATGAACTTTTTTACCTAAGTTTAGAGATTGATGAGAAGTAGCTAGTGAATCCACATAATAGAAGTTAGGTTTTTTGGTTAAACCGCTAAAGTTCCAATCCTGCTGAGATTTTGGTTTACGATTTTCATTATTTTCCCCAGTAGTTTGCTACATCTGATTCACAATGATGCTAAAATTGAAATAAAAAGAGAAAATAATGAAATGAATTAGTTTTAAGAAGATTAATGGGTTTGAAGTTAGCTGCTGAGTATTCAGGTAATTTTTGTCCTGATTTCGATTCAATTTGAGCAAAAAATCAGATACATCGATGAGACAAAACTTAAGATTCTTGAACTGTTTTAGATTTTATTAATGTAAGAGCTTTTTCAATGACTGCATAAGCATTTAATGAAACATTAAATTTTTTTATTCAAGTTGTTTATTAAGAGGCATATTGTATTATCATTACATGCATTTATAATCAAAGAGGGAGTGGAATTTAAAAAAAAAAGCTGGAGTAGAAGTTTAAATATAAATGAAATTAGGTCATTACGAGTTAGCTTTAAGGCTCATGTCAATAATTTTGAAGCGTTAAATAATAAAAAAGCTGTTTAGTGAAGCAGATAGGGTTAAGTTGTCTGAATACTTGTTTTTAAAGACATTTGATTATTGGTTCGATTAAATTTTTTTTTAAGTTCCTGCAATTAAGTTGGATGTTGACGATAGGAAAATTTCCATGCTGGCTGTCATTAATTAAAAAGGTTGTTGATTAGGTTTTGGGGTTAAGGTCTATGCAGGAAAAATTGTAGAATTTGGAAGTCAAAATTCAGGGAAAAAATTTTTGAAGAATTTTCTTGGCAAGAAAAATTCTAAAAATGCAGAATCTAAAATTAAGTTTTGTCGACAAAAATTTTTAAAAGCATTTTGCCCAGGAAAAAATTCTAAAAAACTAAAATTTAATTGTGACACTGGATTATTGTGAATTTGGTGAAAATGTGCTAATATTGTCTGATTAACTATGGTAATAAGGTTGGTTTGTTATTTGAATTTAGAAATTTTTAACTCCAGCATTTTCAGTTAGATTTTCAACCAAAAATTTAGCCCCAGCTTAAATTAGGTCTTGGATGGGCTGTGCCACTCAATTCTTTGATAATGTTTCCTTGACAAATATCCTAAAATTAAATTCCTAATTACCTTTTCTTCAGCCATAAAAACAATTCTAGAAAATCGATAACGAAATCGAATAACATTAACACACTTTAAACGTCGTTGAATCCTTTTATCAAACTGATCGATTCAAAGATGATCAAGCTTCTTAATCTCAATCTTTTGATTAGTTATCTTTTAACCTTTCTTAAATTCATACGGTTAAGTGCTCGCGCAGTCGAACATGTAATTTTTCGTGTCTTTATCAATTTTTTTTTTGCCAAACCAACCATAATGTGCGGGTTCGACATGGTAAGACAATCCCTCATCTGTTAAAAAAACAAAACAAAAATAAATTCCTGGGATTGATTACATCGACATTTAATACGGGAAAAAAACGCCCTATATTTTTACAGGATCCTTATCCCGTTACTGAAGAAACTAAACTGAATATAATAACAAGTGACCATTATCGAATTATCAAAGAATGTCTTCATAGTTGAGCTTAATCAAGTAGTGCCCCGTTTTAAAAAGGATTGGATTTGTTTAAAAAAAAAAAATGATTTATATTTTGATTCCCGTAAGTCTAGCTACAATATTTGACGTTTCATGTTTTTTTTTTTATTTTTTAATTTTAGCTAATTCTCGGGATGATTTAAATATAAAATCTCTCTGGGTGATAACGTTAGTGGAAAATCAAAAGAGATCCTAAGGGGAAAGAGGGTGATGATTTTATCCCTGCTCGATTTTTAACCGATCGCCCAGAAAATTTTTCCTTTGAATATTAATTTTTTTAATACTTGTCTCGTTCCACGAGGATGAAATAAATGATGGGAGTTTTTGTTTATTTTTGTGTGTGGTTTTTTTTTTTTTTTAGTGTGTTGAGGAAATGACCAGCTGGGCTGAAAGAATGCACCGAAGGGCTGCAACATTCAGCAATGTAGTCACGTCGTGTGGGCATCCGTCCGTTCCATACCCTAGAAGATTGGAAAAGTTAGTATAAATAATTTTTTTCAAAGTTATAATTAACGAATGAATTAAATCATGATTGATTTGAATAGTTTTGTATCGGATTAATTAGGGTTAATTTAAGCAATTTGAGCTTTGTTAATGAAAAAGAATTTTATTTGCCTTTTTTTTTTTTTTTCAGGGTCAAATTCGGTGTTCCCATAGACGAGGTCTGCAAAAATGACATTCCAGGATCATTATTAGTCTTAATATTAAAATTAAATAAGGAAGCCCCAGTTAAAAAAGACGTGTTCAGAGCGCCTGGCCATCAGGGTAATATGAAGAAACTTATACATTTTTTACAGGTGAGTTTTTTTTTTTTTTTGATTTTGAAATAAATATGTTTTGGATTTGTTAGTCATTTTTAATTAGTCATTTTTGTTTGTATAATCAAGGACGATGCCCCTGATTCATGTTTTTTTTTTTTAAATTCAGGCCGGGCGACTGGTGAATATGGATAATTTCTCAGTTTATACAATAGCATCTGTTTTGAAAAAATTTTTAAGAAAACTGCCTGGCGGGATTTTCGGACGTGATGGGGAACAAGAACTGTTTCATATTATTGAATTGGATAATATCGATGAACAAAGAAATAAGATACATAGGTTTGTGGATTGGATTTTTATTTATGAGAAAATAATTTTCACAAGGGTCGCTGAAAATGGTTAGGATTAAGTTAAGGGCTCTATAGAAAGTGGTCAACACAGAATTTTGCCAAAAATTTTGGACACTGGTCAACATTTTATAATAGTCTCGAGTGGCAATTTTGTTGTTTGCATTCTCTTGCATAGTAGTATACTATTAAAGCTCCTTCTTTTTCTGCCCACGCTGACAAAAACTTGAAAATCAATTCCAGGATGTTGTATAAAATGCCGCCGCTGAAAATTCACTAAGGCTTCAATGTTAATAATGTAATTTATATATAGAATCATCCCAATTTTGGAGATTCAGCTTATTAGAAAATAAATTAAAAAATTAGTGGGTGATTTTTCCGGTTTTGCTGACACGCTTAGCCTGATCGATTTCTTGCTGGAAAGTCACTGGGGCTTACAAAGAGCTTATCACTCTACTTGCATACCAAAGTCTTTGTCTCTTTTTAAACATTTACAAAAAAATTTCTTGAAGAGATTTAAAATTACCTCCAAGAAAAATTGGAAAGTTGACCATTATCCGATGTTTTCGGCATAATTCTGGAAATTAGTCACTGGTCACGTGTTGACTACTTTTAAGGCCCCCGAGTTTCTTCTTGAAAGGCCCGATGGAATTTTTTTTTACTTCTAATGTACTTTTACTTTTTTTTAGCTGAAAAGTTTATTAGCAGTAAAAAAAATTCCTCCTTGCACTTGGTTACAAATTCAGAATCTCTAAATTGATTTAGTAGCTAAATTTATTAGAGTTATTATGATTTTTGGCGATCTCAGTGGAAATTAATAAATTACAGATTTTTTTTTTTTTTTTTTTTTTTTTTGAAATGAAATTAAAAAAATTAATTAAATTTTGAATTTGTGTTTTTAGATTAGTAATATCTCTGCCAATTTACACACAAAGACTATTAGTTCTGCTATTTGGAACGTTTAGAGTAATAGCTACCAATTCGGAACGATGTCAAACGGGCATGAGTTCCGAGGCCTTGGGAGTTTCAGTAGCACCAAGTTTTTTCCAAACGTGCGTCTCCGATGGGAAACAAGCCAAAATGGAGGACGTCCAGAGATTTAAGGTATTATTTAATTAATAACATTAATTTTTAATTTTTTTCTTACCGTTTGCAAAAAAATATTGTTGATCATCTCGTTTTGCTTTTTAAAAAAAATGCAAAACGAAATTTGTTATCGACAATACAAAGCAGATAAACTAAATTTTAATTTTTTATTGATTTTTTGATTAAAACGCTAATTGCAGATAAGTTTTATTCCTTTAATTATTAAAAAAAAAATTGCAAGGGATTTTCTTTTTCTGCAGTTAACGATTAAAATTTAATTTTGGGAAGCCTAAAGAAATTTGAATGTTTAAAAATTCGGATCCAATCGAAGCTGTTCAAAAATATTTTTAGGCTTCCTCATTCTAGATTATTAAATTTTTATCTCAAACAGGTATAACTTGCCTTTTAAATAATTTACATAAAAAGCTTACAATGGGGATCAATCCTGTACATAATTTTTTTTTACTTCAAAAAAATATTCAATGTATAGCACTTTTTTTTTACATTTCCAAAAAATTCTTCTTTAAGCTTGGCAAACATATCAGAGAGAAAACATACAAAATTTTCAGCTCGATATTTCCATTATAAATTTTTTTTTATTTTTTCTTCTTATCGTCAGGTGTTCCTCGGGGGTTCGTCTTGGGGGCCCTTCCTACGACCGCCTTATCCGGTACTCGCAAAAAAAAACAATAGATTTTTTTTTTGGATTATTTTTTTTTCTCTGTACATAATTTTAATCATTTATGTTTGTAAATAATTTTTTCTTTGCAAAAGCTAATCATTTTTCGATCTTCTTTTGTTTTATCTTTGCCTTTTTGTGTAGGCTGAAGTTACGGTAAGTGTAGATTCATAAAATTATACATTTTATTCGGGTCCGAGACCCAGAAATATTAATTATTTAGAAAAAAAAATGAAATTACCCCGGGACGTTTTCTTTTTTTTTTTTAAAATAAAGTTCGTTTCTAATGACACGAAAAAAAATTTTGTTAGTCGTGTGCTTGTGTGTGCACTCAAATTAAATTCACGCTTTTTAATCATAATAAAATTAATTTTTTTTTTAAAAAAATAAGATTTTTAATTTATTTTTTTATTTTTTAGGTTGCGACCAAAATCATGAAGTTTATGATTGACAACTTCGGAGTATCGAATTTATTCGGGAGGGAGAATTATGAATACTACGCTAGGATCACGGGGAGGATTTTAAAAGTAGAAGAAGATTGGATCTTCAGTTTTAGATATCCACCAGACTGCCTTGTCTCCCGTAAGTTCGTTTTTAAGTGGTGTTGACGCTCAAGGAAGCTGCAGTCGAACAGACTCGGTTGTGATTGCCCTTGTAAATAAAAAAGAAATTCTTTCCGGGTGGAAATAAAATGCAGCCATGAAAGTATTTTTTATGACTTAATCAGGATCGTTAAGGGCAAAAAAAAAAAAATACGGTCTTGATTTTTAAATTTTGATCTCATTTGCATGTTAATAAAACGCACAGTGTTTTCAGCATGTTTTCTTTTTTTTTAATATTTTTGTAAATTTGCATGAATTTTAGATTTTTTAGTTTGCATGGTTTTTAAAAAAAATAATTTGCGGGGGCCTGAAGCAGAATTTTTGATAGCTTAACTTAGAGAGCCTGGAGACAGAGAGAGCCACTTGATTTTAAAACGTTCGAATAAACTGACTGGTTGGGTTTTGCCCTCATGGTATCTATTAATCTCTTTTGTTATTTTTTATTCTCTTCATTCTTCATTCATCATTCGTTCTCTTTATTTCTCATTCTTTATTCATTCTCTTCATTTTTTCATTCTTCATTCATTCTTCATTCATTCTTCATTCTTTATTCATTCTCTTCATTTTTCATTCTTCATTCATTCCTCATTCTTATTCATTTTTCATTCTTCCATTCATTCTTCATTCATTTTTCATTCTTCGTTCATTCTCTTCATTTTTCATTCTTCATTCATTCCTTTCATTCTTCATCCATTCCTTTCATTCTTCATCCATTCCTTTCAATCGTCATTCTTCATTCATTCCTTTCATTCGTCATTCTTCATTCATCCCTTTTCATTCTTCTTTTCTTCTTTTTTTTCGTTCCTGTCTTCTCGCTCTTCATTCTCATGATTGCTGTTGATCAAATTCTTCATTCTCTTCTCATTCTTCATGTTTCTAGGCTCTCCAGCTAAACTTGATAAGATAAACGGGCCGTGAATTATTTTTTTCTTTGCTTATAGCTTTTCAATTTTATTTATTATGATTTAACCACCGAATATTTTACAAAGCCAAATATTTATTTTAGTGTAATAAATGTTTCCCGTATAATAAAAACGAGGTAATTTTTATACAAATTTCTAAAATTTATTTATTTTTTTCTTTAAATTTTTCGTTTGTGTCGTCTACTATTATTACCTGATGAGCCATTCCAAAAATTTCTCTCACGATCTTTTTAATTCACTTCATTCATTTAGCTGGGACATAAAAAATTTAGCTAGTAACCGAAATCCGTTATTTTGATATTTATATTTTTTTAGGTCCAATTCTCAGAAGCTGAAACAGCTTGGATCGAATGTGAATGTGAAAAATATTTTAGTTCGGAAGGCAAAACTATACGACACCATATAGTATCACGCTTGTATTTCTTGTGCCGATCGAGAAGCTTGTAAGGAGAGTGCCTCTGTTTGAATCTCATATATAAGCCATTTTATTTGTGGCCCCGCACAGACACTCTCTCTTGTTTGAAATGTTCAAAATTTTTTTTTTAATATTGAAATTTTTTAAGCACAAAAGACTTATAAAAAGTTTTGTAAATTTTTTTCGATCGGGACGTTTTGTTTGGACGATAAAAAAATTTTAAATCAGCAATAAAATTAAAAAATTTTTTTTATATAGTTTTAAGAAATGTGTGTTACACGTGGCTAAATTTAATTTAATCTCAATTCTTTTTTAGGAGAATCTTTTTTTTCGGAATTAAATGTTTACTAGTCATTGTCTACGTCACAAGTATTAATTATTCTTTTTATTAGCTGAGTAAATGTAAATATTTGTATAGAAATTTTTAGTGATGAAACAACAAAATTAAGATCTTAATTTTTTGTCTTGCGTATTTTTTTTGTCTTATTAAGCATTGTAAATAAATTTGTAAATTAATTTGATTGACTAGTTGATTAAAAAAAAGATATTTTTTTTTTTTTAATGGTAGCGCCAGCTGCTAATTTATTAATTTTTCACTGCTTTGCATGGGGTTTTCTTATAACTCATTTATTGCTTTTTTTTTTTTGAAAGAATTTGTTAGTTTGTTTAAGTTGCTTGGTGAGTATATTTTTTAAATTTAAAATTGAGGAATAGAGAGAAGAGGAAATTTAAAATGTATTTTTAATTTTTTAATTTTTATTATTTTTGCAGCTATTAGCCAACAGGAAGACAGCCAAAAGTACACCAGCTTTAATACCATGTTCCTGAATACAATTCGGAATCATGCAGCACATCACTGGGGATCATCCTGAAACAATCTTTAGAAAGTTATACTCGCCTGTCTATAAGTTTAGAAGAAAACGGACTATTCAAGGTAATTTTGAAAAGGGGAAGTAGGATGCTGAACTCACCTGGTGCCGCTGTTGTTTATTATTAAAAGGGGAATAATATTGTTCAAACTCTCAAAGCTACTTGAAGTTTGATTACCCTATTGAGCTGTTTATGCCTAGAATGTTCTGCGCTTGCACTGAACATGTGTAAATTGTTGTGGGGCATGCAGTGAATTCGATTAAATCGTACTGCGGCCGGACTGTACACATGTTAATTGTACTGCGCATGCACTTGACATGTTTTAAAACGTAGTACGCATGCTTTGGATTTGTTTAAAACGTACTGCGCACTGCCTCAGGTTAGTTTAGAACGTTTGCGCATGCACCGAACTCGTTTTAAATCGTACTGCGCATGTTCTAGACTTGTTTAAATTGTACTGCGCATGCAGAGAAATTGTTTAAATCGTACTGCGCATGCCTCAGGCTTGTTTAAGAACGTACTGCGCATGCACCGAACTCGTTTAAATCGTACTGCGCATGTCCTAGACTTGTTTAAATTGTACTGCGCATGCATAGAAATTGTTTAAATCGTACTGCGCATGTACTGAATTGTCTAAATCATACTGCGCAGGCTTACTGCGCAAATTAGCGATCATGGCGGTTGAGCATTCAGTTTCCCCTTGAATTTTTATTGCCAAATTATCAATTTACTAATTTTTTCAAATAATTTTCATCGCAGGGTTCATCAAGATCATCGAGCTCAAGGCGTAACAACAAGCCATCACATGACATTAGAAGAATTAAGAGCAGTTAATAGATATGCGGAAAGCACTAAAAGTCTTCATATCTTCCTCAGGTAATTTTAACAAACTAAAAAACACAATTTAGCCCAAAAAAAAATTTTCAATTATTAAATTTCACCTGTTTTAGGTTCACGAAAGACAAGCAGCTAGAATGCGTACTAGATCAGAGTGGTTTTTTATCTCCTCTAATAAACCCGGGCCAATTATTATACACAATAGACAGCGATCCAACATCGATATTCGTTTTAAGGAGCTCGAATCGATCATCTGCAGGAAATATTGGTAAATTAATTATTTCACAACAAAATTTAGAAATAAAATTTAGCGATCTGAGTTATTTTTAAGAAAGAAGAAAGTCAGACTTGAAGCACGATTATTAAAATTTCTTGCACCGGTCGTGCCAAATAACGAGCATGCGCTTTCTCATCTAGTTAAATGCTCTGACTTTCTTCGAAATTTTTAATATTTATATACAAAATTTTCAGGCGATAAATCAAATTACTAAATTTAGGGGATGATGGCCTTAACAACGCTTAAAACTAATCGATTTCCTTTTTTTTTTTTCCTTCAAAAAGTTTTTATAATATAGATTATCATTTGTTCAAATTGCTTGCGAAAAAAGGAGGAACAGCATTATCAGCGAGTGCCGAATCCGTCAAAAGCGGCCAAGCATTCGTCGGTACGAGTTTCACGCCACGTTCATCGAACCTCAAGCAAACGGAACAAGGAGAACGGTTTCGAAAAAGCACAGCCCCCAAAACCGCTTTCAAAAAAAGCGCACAGAGATAAATCGGATTCGAAACAAATTAAATTGAACAGCTACGAGGACGAAAGCAAATGAAATTACAAGATGATAATCGGTTGTTAAAAGAAGGTGGGAAACAACGGTCGTTTGTTAAAAGAAGGAAGCGGGTAACGAGAATTTAATGAACATATACGGATCTCAAAAATTCGATGAAAGTTTTAATAAAATGACACCGGTCCAGGATATTAAATTGTTAAAAAATGTCATCGTTGGACGCGGCGAGATCGAAATATTCGCCGGAAATACAAAATAAATTTCAAAAATTAAGTAGTTTAGATAATTCAAGCCCGAAAAATGAAACTAACAGTCGAAATCGAGCCCG